>DWKL01003245.1:0-11708 GCA_018249415.1 Phareas burnsi | reverse complement strand
TCAAACGAAACTTCGGTTTTATTTGAGGTTGGATGTGGGTGTCCATGGGTTGCGGTGACCACTTAACATCAGTTGGCGTGCATGCTCGTTTGCTACTTTACACACATAAAAAAAAAAAATTTAACGATCTCGTGGTTTCCGATTTATATTAATATTTATTTTTAATGCCTACACAAAAAATAAACGTCGATTTTGTGGCATTTTGGGGCCGAACCGACCCGGAGGCTCCGAACGCGTGTCCGTGAGCCAGTTTCGAAAAGACTGAACCGATGTAGTATTTAGTTTTCTTTTATTACTGATTCATTCATTAACGCATTACTGTCCCACCGCTGGGCACGGGTCTCGTCTCAGTATGAGAAAAGTTGACTCATAGTCCACCACGCTGGCCAAGTGCGGATCGGTAGGAATAAACAATTTTGTATGATTAAATCTAATATAAAAAATTTTTTGAGTATTTAGTGAATAGCATTGAATTGATACTTTACGAACATAAATCTTCCGATCGCAGCGCCAAATATGATAAGCCTGAAGATAAAATTTGCGATTAAAATATAATTGATTAAATTATGAAATATAAAAATGTAGCAGTAGTGAAAAATATATAATAAAAGCATCACATTTTTAATTTATTAGAATGTAATTCGATAATGTTGTAATTAAATGATATTCAATATATCGATAGTTGGTAGAATTGGTTGGTTGGTGGTTGGTATAATTCGACCGGGGAGGTACCACCGCCGCCTTCAGAATTAGGAAGAAGCCACCATTTCAGTCATCAGTTGTGTGCGCCCTTAGATGACTTCAGTCCGGTTTGAGGTTAAATATTGGCAAATAAGCACTATATATTATGCTACTACACCAAATAATTAAATCGGCCTCAAAGGCCTCAAATAAAAAATAGCTACATATCAATTATGGTCGTAGATTCAGCTCTACCCACGCGCGTCGGTTGCGTGTTTATTTGTTTATGCAATAAACATCACATTATAAAGTTTTTAATTTGCCATAAAAGTGGTCAAATCATTCGAGGCTTGACTCCGGAGGCGCCACCGCCGAACCCATGTCGCCTTATCACAGACCCATTGAAGGGATACGAAACACTCCAATTCAGTCCTCGGGGATAGCGATGCATTCGAGGCTGACTTCAAGTAGGACTTAATTTAACCCAGTTACTAATTTGCCAATATATGCAGTAGTTGGGCAATACATATTTCTAGTACTGAATATTTTTGTGCTCTCCCGACCGCGCCAGTCTCAATTAGAATCGGAGTTCAAAAAAAATTTAGCTACATAACATGTTCTTTATTTTTATGCATTTAAATTAACTAAATTAGTAGTCTGCAGTGCACCCGATAGTAAGTGACCCTTCCCGCCTATAGACATCTGTAATCAACTGCAATTACAATAATCAACACACCGTATGTGTTTACAAAACACGACAGGTGTACCGCAGTCAACGTGTCAACACGTTGACTGCGGTACACTTGTCGTGTTTTACTGTCTGTGACGCCCGTGCGGCTCGCACGCACACGGTGTGTTACACTTCATATAGATAGTTAATACACATGTATTGTATTTTTCCCCGACCACCGGTTCCTGACAATACTTGCATCGATTTCAAAATAATAGTTGTAAAAAAAAATAATTTAAATATAGTAAGAGATAGATTTTTATGTTAAAATAGTAGCAAACGAGTGTGCAGGTCACCGGATGTTAAGTGTGATGTAGGTGTTCAAATAGGATGACGTACTGAAATCAAACGACCACACGTCACTGGTCCAGACAGCTAAGTCGGTTAGCTTGATCGAAAATTAAGATCTCGATGGTATCTTTCTGATGGAACTATACTTCCAGGTACCACTTAAAATATTAATATTTTACCACTTGACACACGTTTTTGTCAAGCGATTTAATATAATTGTAAACTATATTGTAAGTATGGTACTTATTAATAAATTAGTCGGTATATTTTGTTAGGTTAACTGAGTGTTAATGGTTTGTATATCTTTAAGTGATTGGTTTTTATTATTTTTATCTAGTATCTTCAGCCTCTAGGCTACCGTCGGTCTGATCCTAACCAGGACAAATATCTCTTTGACGAAAGCATCTGACATAACAAAATAATTATTACCATGAATATGTCATGGCCCGGAGTATATGTATTCATTCCTTTGGTTATCGATATATTACCCCATGACAGAAGACAAGGAAACAAAGGAGGATGTTGGTAATCTAGAGAAAACTCTTAACATTTGTTTAAATTTTATGTTGTTAGTACGTATGAATTATACATGGAATTATATCTACATTACCTATTTACCTAACATAATACATAATATTTAAATGTGTATTTGGAAGACAAAGATATTTTTGTAAACAAAAAAAAAATAAATAAAAAAAAAAACATTTTTTTCAATAAACACTTTTTGACAATTTTGTAGTTCTTATATTCTTGCAACAATAACAGCAGATGGTTTTCGGAGCTCTCGACTTAAACAGCAACGTTCGCGCTGCTGTATTGCCGTGAAGGCAGCACCGGGTCAACCGCGCCGCAAGGCTCGGCTGCGCGGGGTGAAATTCTAAATTGCCTGGACGATCTTATCTCTGAGATCTTTGTACTTGCCAGCGCCCAACAGGATCTGTAGTGATTTACTGTACCAGCGTATCCCAAACTTACGCCGGGGCCTAGCTATTTTCATGTTTCCACATTGCGACTCACCAAAAGTTTTTTAACACTCCCAGTGCATATAGGGAAAATAAAACCTATCGTACAACAACACGTCACCCAACAAACGTAACACGTCTCCTGTCCTTTTATGAGTATGCTTGACTGTGTACAAAGAGAATGCTGCGAGTATTTTACTTTCGTGGCGCGATGCCGGATCGCGACACATCGGAAACGCTGTACTGTACTATACTATTAAACACAAACAAAATTCTAACGTATTCAGTTTTTTTTTATCACTTTAGACTTGATCCATAGCAAATCAAAGGCCTCAGGCTAGCTTGATCCGGCACTGCGTGAAGGGTAAGAATAAAACTTACGCGATCCAACTTGGACCTACGGATGACGCCTTATTTAGGATTGCAACCCATTAGTGGCCCACTGCAGGACATGAATCTTCTCGACATTCAGGACATGAACGAGAACGATTTGGCCATGGTCTAGCACACTGAGTGCTGATTAATATACTTCACACACCTTCGAGAACTTTAAAAAGACCTCTCAGATGTGTAGGTTTCCTAACGATGTTTTTCTTCACTGTTAATCAATCCATCAGTCTTTTGAGGTTCACTTTTGGACATAGGCCTCCTCTAATCTGCGCCACTCCAACCAGTTCTGCATGTTTTGAATCCAACTATCTTCAAATCGTCAGTTCACCTTTGATTGAAAAAAAGTGAGGTAACGCCGTAAACCATATTGGTGACTAGCGTTTCCAATTTTAATTATAAATGTGGAATTTGAGAAATTATTTATGGTATGGTATAAAACCATTTTAGTTGTTATAATATGAAAAGCTATAACCATCAAAATGTAAAATATAAACTTGACAATTTCAAAAAGGGGGGATGTTTTAGTTAAATAAACACTTGCTCGGGATATCCTTTATTTTGACAAGTAGCATTAATAATCCCATAAAAATATTTTAATACATTAATAAATACACGACACCGTAATCCACAATCCGAAGAGAGCTATGTAATAAATAACAAATTAAACCATACAAAAAATCTTAGCTATACAAAAATAATGAAATGCCTTTATTGAAAAACGATTTTAATTTTATTTATCGAATTAAAAATGTTGGTTCATAACGATTACAATGACACGCTTAAGTATATACTGTAATACTTTGGTAAATTCAAATATTGATCGCAATTCCCATTGACTGCGGCAAACACACGTCGTGTTTTATTCTCCGCACGCATACGGTGTGTTGCATTTAAATCTATTCAAGACTGCAGCCAAACACATAAGTTGTATTTTCGTCAGCGCTACGCCAGAGCGGGACAACACGAACGTTGTACCGTTGTTGTGCCGCTCTAGCAAAAAACCACGACAAACATGGTCGGGTACGCTCCGAGACTGCGGGAAGCACCTGTTGTGTTTCGAGACGTAGGGCTGGATTGTGTCGAATATTAGCGCCGCAGTTAAAGTGTAGATTTTTAATAGCAACTTTTGTATATAATAATAACACTTTTTACGCTCATGGCCCCACACTAGGATTCCCTGTCGTGGTTGCCGTGGGCACATATAAACACGAGTACATAAACACCCAGACGCAAAACAGAAATTTGAATTCATCATCGAGATGTCTGCACGCCCGGGAAACAAACCCGGAACCCTGCGTGTTAGACCATGTAAACGTACTGAAGGGCTAACAAATATAAAATTTGAGATTTAAAGCGACTAATTAAATATTACAATCGTATTTTTAAACCTAATGGAACGTAGCTACTAAAAGTAAGTACTAGTAAGACTTTGCTGTTAAACGAAATAAAACCGGCCAAGTTAGGTTAGGTTTAATGTGGAAGTAACGCTTCTAGAGGCCAGGATGGGAGACAAAACCCTCTGCGTTCACAGGGGTTCACCGCTACACCACGCGGGTCGTTATCGTAATGTTTGTTAATTAACAATAAATACTTGACGAATAATTAAATAGGTTCGTTTACAAATATCGAAGACCAAATTGACAGTTGTTAGTAACTGTCAATTTGGCCAACTTGACATATTTGTCAAAATTAAAGATATTTCTTTAGAAATTAGAAACTGTCAATTGACTGAGATTTGGGGACGAATTTTATATAAGCTTACACATGAAAAAAAGAGTAATCTCTTTCGCAGTTTCTTACATCGGGCACGCAACTTGACCACGCTGTATTTTCAATAAAGGTAGATAACATTATATACATAGGAAATCGTTCTACCTCATCTATCGTCATCCCGCACATTTCCTTCAGAAAAACAAGGTTCTTTATATCTGTAGAAAATTCAAGTTCGTATCAGCTCTGTGATTGCGTTTAAAGCTTAGTTGTTAGTAGAATGTTAATCACTCAGTACAATAGCAGCGGTCAATTTGGAATATATCGCTAAACAAGTAAAATAAAAAGCTAAATTTGACATTGCCGGGCCTGGGTGTCTCCGCTTGACTGGGGCTGACCTGGCGCGTTCTCCACCATGCTGCTCCAGTACAGATTAGTAGAAGATAGGGGTTTGTGGCAACTCGTGTCGTATACCGCAAAAAAGTTCAATGTAACGTAACCTAATCTAACCTGTTACCGAAACACTGAGGAGCGCTTGACATTTACCCATTAGCGGGTTAACCATCAGAGTCTAGACGCGTCCTACGCTTCTTAACTTGTTCTACACGAGCTGCAGGACTATATGCGATTCAAATTTAGCACTATACCGATCATAAAATGCATGATTCGCCCTCAATTAATACCCCCAAGTCTGCTACAAATTGCACCAAAGCAAACATCCTTGATATTTAGTTTAATACTTTGACCGAAAAAAAAACCTATTTATTTGTTCGCTTGATGACAATCACTTTAAGCAAGGGATTCGACATCAATAGGGTTCAAATATAGTTGTATAATATTAGACTCTAAATCGAAGCAGCAATCAAAATGAGGTGCCTCCTCATTTTTCTAAAGAATTTCTTATATCACTCACAAAGTTCTGTTAATAAAAATTATATATTGATTGATTATATTTACTTTAAATGTAAGAAACTAAAAATGTGTACACCTTTATTTTTTTCAGTAGCAAATTTGATAGCTTTTCAAAATGTTATATAAAAGCGTGTGAAAATCGGTCTGTATTCAAAGTAGCGTACAAATAAAGAGCTTTCTAATAAATTCATAAAACCACTATTCAGTTAAAACTTCCCTTGAAACGCCCCTGTAACACCATCGCTACACTCTCGTTACGACATACTATGACCAATCGCCGAATTTACTTTAATAATTTCGTTACCAATCATACAACACACCCCCACGTAAGTATACAAATAAAAAGACGGGTTCAAAATTAAAACCTCGAATAATTCAAACATATTCTTTATTTGAATTCATTAACTTAAAGCAAGGAACCAGTCGCCGATGTGAAACAAATTTTAAATAAATATGAATATATCTGTACAGACACACGATCGCCGCAACAAGAGTGTAAGGCGACATTACAATCCAACAATACATTTCTAACGTAATATTAACGTAACGTACATGTGCAATGTAAGCGGTTCCTGGTCTCCATAAAGAACTAATGACTTCGTGCCTACACTCGACAGTTTCAATCACCGTGTGAGGCTAATAACGTCGAGGCGAGAGCGCTTTATCCACGATGGCATCGAATTTTATCGTAAATAACGCAACGTTCGACGAAAATCCGGCTTATGTCGGAACTAACCGCTCAATCGTCACACGTTCCGACATCAGTTGCGACGTAATTGGTCGTAACACGATCTTCTAAACCTTAAGAGCACAGGCATCTAAGATTTGTTTGGAGAAGGCATACGCTGCCACTTGCTTCAAGGCTGACAACTGAAGATTGAAATATAAACGAAGAGGGTTTAAGCTCCTTGCTGTATGCCTTTACGCATGAATGAAGCATCTTATAAGAACTTGCTGCTTTCGAAGGTCGTAGAACTGCTGATGTTCGGTTGCGGCGGGACCACAGCCACACATCTCTGCCTTCAAAGCAGTCCAACTCTGCTGTGTTCGAGTTTGAAGAGTGCGGTAAGGCAGATAGGCTTCTTGACGAGAAGCAACACATGTCTAATCGACTTAAACGGGACTCCCGTTCTACATAGAATTGGTTCCAGATGTCCAAAGGCGGTCGTGGACACTGACCGTCGCTCTACATCTAATAGATGTAATAGTCTAATGCCCGTTACATATATAAATACCATTTTAAATTAAAAAATCGCATCGCCCTACAGCGGTTTTCAACGCCATCTATCGTAAACAAAGCGCTCGATATCACAATCAACACGCGTCAACTCCAAACATAATGCAATATGTTATAAATACACAATTATATAACACAATTTTATTGTTCCGTACATTTATATACAGCGATACTTCGAGTGGAATTAGTCTCACACTAGAATATAATTTAAACTTAATTTTAGCTAACAATATGAGAAGTATTTATAATATATAATGCTAATATTATTCAGAGAATCTAGACTATTACTATGTTACGTATATACAATTCTTTATAGAGCAACCGCGGGGATAACTTTGATATTTGTATACACAGATGGAATGCTACTGGTAAAAAAAATTATCATTTTTATATGCTAATTGCATTGAGTATTTGAAAAAATAATTGTATACAACACGTAAAGTATCATTTAAGTGCTGGTTATGTAAAAAATATTCATCTTCAACCATCTTTCATAACTTTCAATAACCTTAAATTTTTCGCCAGTAACATTACTACTATCCATACCTACTCGTTATCCCCTAGTCACCATATTAGAGATTTTGTATAGCTCCTGAACCGGCACTGTTTAGTTTTCGAAGAAAATACACTCGCTAGCATTTCAAAGGAAACGCTACTGAAGTAAGTTGCGTTTTCTTAATTAAACCCGGCAAATATAACCCGCATAGACAGATTAAGATACCATTTGACAGAATGAAATTGACATGATGGTACATGTCAATTTCATTCTGTCAAATGGTACCTTAATCTGCTAGGTTACGTGCAAAAGACACGAAATATAAACGTAAAAGATAAAAGATACAAGTCGCTCAACAACTTTATGTGCGAATATCAATTCGATGTCAAATGATATTTCCATCGACAACTATTTTCAAGAACAACTCTCGACAGTTTTTCTGTAGCCAAATCCTTCAACCAGATCTTATGACATAAGTACGTTAAAATTACATTTTATTTTTAATCTTTTTGAAATGATATCTAGTTCTACCGGATACGCGGAGTGCATCCACATCGAAAACCAAACACTGTCGCTCGTATCCAACTAATGTCATTTAACTCGATTTATTATTTATCTGTAAAAAATAACGTTATATAATGTTCTTAATAATATTAATATATTATCGATATACAGACGTTGAAAAGCTAATTGTGCTTTGGATATGCATTTTACTTCCATTCATTTAATTTTAGGCAAAATTGGCGGCACGAATATAATGTAACGCAGCATAATCTTTGCCATCCAAATGTATTTGTTAGCAAAAACTGTATTTCGTGTGCATGCAAGTTATTTTTCAGAGACAAATACTAAATCCGTTTATCCAATTAGCGTAATTGTTTACTCTAGTCCTTTAAGACAGTTCAAGCTATCCGTATGACCTAAATTAATTTGATTAAATATTCACATCGAATCGCAATAGGACCCGCCGGTGCGGTTTTACAATGACAATATATTATTTTCCGAATGTTCCAAATAATTTGTTCAAACCTTCAACACGTGTAGGTTAATAAATAAAATATTTTTTTAATAAATAACAATTTTCCTTTATTAAACATCTTCTTCGTCATCGCCTCATTGAAGATATAAATTTTAAATCTCTATTCGTAAGTGATCACTTACAAAAACTTACAAAATGAACGTAGAAAATAATTTGTTGTGCACTCAAATGCTTAAATGTTAACCTATTGTAATTCAATGTGAAGAACACACGACCAACATCGATAAATATACATAATAATTATGGAAGTGCAACTTTGAACAGAACTGTAAATTAGTACCGACGTTAACACAGTCGCATAAATGTAATACAAAACACGCACACGTGTAAGTGGCGCTTACGATAGAATGAGACCAAATTTATTCCAAATCAATAAATTAATAAGAGACTGATTGTAGCAAATAATGTGTCACATCCATTGCGAAGCAACTATAGTGTCCACAAATTTCAAATGTCAAATTGACAGTTCCTAATGTCAAAATTAGATATTTCTATAGAAATTGACATTGAATTGTTATTAGAAATTGTCAATTTAGTCCGTGATATTTGTGGACCAACTTTATATGACGATTCAAAAGTAAGACGATAGTCCTTAAACGATATTTATAGAACAAAATTATTCTTCCATATTTAATATTATAATTTTTATTTCGATGAAACCCAAGTATTCAACTTGCAACAACACATCGCGTGAAGCAGTATGCTGGCAAAAACAGCATAATATACAATATTAAACCATGCGTTCGTTGTCCGAACACTGTTACAATATAGATTACTATATTGTAACAGTATAATGTACAGTCGAACGTACAAGAACAAGTGTTCAATACAACACTTGACGTAATTATCGAATATTTTTATAATAACCGGACCGCGGGACAAGCGTGAATAAATATCGACAACTGTTCGACACGTACAACAAAATACAAAGCCACAATAAAGCAAGCACTGGCCGTTTTTATATCGTGCCAACATTCGAAAACATATCAAATTGTTCGGTTTAGCTATATTTAAAAACTATAACATGTTTATATATTATTTTTTTAAACAAAAACGCTGCAATCGGATATATAAAGCATTAACTTTCGTAATTAAATGCATACTAAGAGCGCTAGCATAAGCTCGCTTTTTACACTAAATATTCAATGGAGCTCAAATATATATTTAATCGACTTCACAAAAGAAAGAGATTATCAATTTGGCTAAATATTCATTAGAGAAATGTTAGACCAGATTACAGCCGCAATAGCGCTTTATTTGCTACCATACGCAAATTGTCGATAACGTAACGTTAACCATACGATAGTGATCCACGCTTGCCTGACGGAACACCTAAATTCCCTAGCGTTTACGGCATCACTACTGAGCTATAATATGTATCAAACTTTAACAGCCTATACTTTATATAGAACTAGCTACGAATGAAAATCGTGAAAAAGAAGTCGCGTGTGACAAGAGATCCGTTTCTAATTAAAACGTTGCACTAAAATTAGTGGTTATAAATTACTTCACAGCATTATAACTGGAAATGAAACCGATAGCTATTTGTCGGATACCGGATACCGTACGGACTACGGCCGGATACGCGGTCCATTTCATCTCTAATTATAATTATCATACATAGATATTAATTTTTCTTTTTACTAATATGCCTCATTCAACATTTCCTTGTTATATTTGCAGCAGCACGGTTCACTGCAAAATGCAACGTAGATATGCATTGTACGTGTTATATTAAACTAATAATAAAAAAATGTCGTTTCGCGACGTTTTCGATTTGCTAAATACATGCAGGGCTTATAAACGAACTTTTATTGTAAAGCTCAGCTGACATAAAACCTAAATAACGCCGTGCATACTATCAAATGACCTGTTTTAGGCAACGTTCTCACTAGATTCAAGAAAAGTTGAGTTCGTAAATACAAATCATTCTATGTCTAGTCTATAGCAGGTGTCTATGAATTACAATATTATCTGCAATGTTTGATCGACAAACTTATGTTGTGTGAAACCGTATCCCACGTGACGGGCCACGGATGACATATGCTCATCGGTAACGAGATGAATGATAAACGTTATAGAAAATAATGAGAAACCGTCTTGCACCGTTCCTTCTCAAAACATCTGAGACCGTCTGAGATATTTCTGCAAAAGACTGAGAAGAATTTTCAAACGCCGCTTCTTTAATCCAAAACATCTTCAGTAAAGTTCAAAAGGACTTATGTTACAATTCCGACGAAAAAATTTGAAATGTTTCATCACTGTGTCTGTCTGGTCTGTAGTAATCCTCATTTCAGACACATGCCAACTCGTGGTTTAATACTATTTCTTCACTGGGCGAGTCCAGTCTGCATTCGGGTCGCGTGACGGCCCAAGACTACGTCACGAGACTAGACATACAGATTAAAAATACCTCCTAATGTCAGATTTGATGGGAAATGGTACATTTTAGAACATAGATTAAGTATAGCTATAAAAACGTATTAAGATCTGTATGACACTTCTATTGCGATACATTTTACAGTTTTAAAAATTATGGACAAAGCTTTGTTTTGAGAAAATTACAAATGTTTTCTTGTCTCAACAGTTAAACAATTATGAAGACAATTTAAAAATATTTTGTTCATTCAACGACTCCGATTGACGTGTCCTATTATTATGCGTTCAAAAAATTGTCCCTTTCGTATTACTCATGTGTTGTTTACGGAAAAAAATCCTGTTTTTAAATCATTGATTGTTCAAAAATCATTGTTAAAGTCAACGGAGGCAGGATTAATTTGCAGCAGCCGACAGATAACAGTCTCGAGGATGGAGACTCGAGTCTAGGTGAAGAAAAGAGTCTAAGAGGTAGAGATCAAAGTCTACGAGGATGAGACCAGACTCTAAGAAGTGGAAACCATAGTTTAGGATATTGAAACCTAAGTCTAGGATCTTGAGAAGAAGGTTGAGACCTGAATCTAGTAGGTTAAGACCTGAGTCTGGGAGGTGGAAACCAGAGTCCAGGAAGTGAAGAGCAGAGTTTAGGCCCAGTCGTCGATGCAGTGTATTGCGGCGAGACTAGTGCGCGGCGCCCGACTTACTGTGCGAGATGAGCCACTGCAGCGTGATATCGATGTTGTCCTTCTCCTTGCACGAGATCGAGTAGCAACAGATCTCGCGGTCCTGGATCGCCGACAGATTCCTGGAATTTTAACATACATTATTTAAAATTAAAAGAAAAAAACTAAAGGTCCTCTCAATGGGGGCGTCCGCATCGACCT
>DWKL01003244.1:0-11711 GCA_018249415.1 Phareas burnsi | reverse complement strand
TATATTAAGCGGACAAATCTCGGAGCTGACACGTGGTTCATCCTCAACCCACTAATGTCCCAATACTGGACTCGGATCTTCCGCAGGCCATAGTCCACCACACTGACGTGCCGTGCCGCCGTGAATACACACAAAGACGAGTGCAGAAACACTCACATCCGGAACGGAAATCTAAATTCATAATTTATACGTCTGGCTGACCGGAATTACACCTGGAACTTTTTGCGTGAACATGAGGCCGGTATAATTTTATTAAAAAATCTGTGTGCTAATTAATCGTATTTCAGCATTTGAAATAGGTGTAAACATTATACACTTGACAAGTGTTAAATGTAGAATGTTCAATACGAGTTGGCCACTAACTTTACTTCCACTGACCAGCAATGGAGGCGCGTGGTAGTGTGCTCCAAGCATCCCTTTGTCGGGAGACTCCCGTGCCCAGCAGTGCGAAATAAAAACAGTTACATCCAGTAACATACAATTTTATTATATTGGAAACAATATATATTTTTTTAAATCGCATTCATTGCGCGCAGGAAAAAGAATCTGCCAAATTGACTTTGATCGAGTCGAAATCAGTACCGGGAGAGTATCATAGAGAATTTTTATTTTACGCAAATTGAATCAATTCAGATATGCAATCGAATCGTCTTTACAAAGGAGATTTCGTTAGTCAAATGGTTTTGGATTTTTAAAAAAAGCCGATTGATAGATATGATTTTTGACTGTAAATGAAAATTATTTACTGCGAGAATTTACATCAATAAGATTGCTACAAATGTGAATTGTAACGGTCGATGATATGAGGTGACGTGACTTCTTGAAGATGAGGGTATGTGCCGAAGAGGAGGACTTTTGATAGGTGATAGAACTATAGTTCGTGGGGAAGGTACCACCGCCGCCGCCCACATAATCCGCCGTGAACAGTTTTTGTGTTTCGGTTGGAGGGGTGTGGTTGCCGGGTACACTTACAGGTACGTACTTTTTATTCTATTTTATTATTGTCTAGGTTAAATACCACTCTGCAGTTATACACTAAATTAAATATATTACTGTATCGTTGCCACGCACTCATAGCCTTTATATATATACTAAATCGATAGCTTAGTCGTTAAAATTCCGGCCTCTCACGCTAGGTGTCCAGGGTCCGCACCCCATCTGTAATTCTTTCGGAATTATGTGCGTATTAGAGCATTATTATTGCTTTAAAGAAAACATCGTAAGGAAACCTACATATCTGGGAGTTCTTTGTAAAGTTCTCGAAGGTGTCTGAAGTCCAACAATCCCAATTGGCCATCGCGGTGGAACACCGCAGAATCCTACACATTCTGAGAGGAGACCCGAGCCCAGAAGCGGGTCGATAATGGATTGATGATGATGATGACATACTAAATCAACCACACATCAAAATTTAATAAATCATAACCTTTTTAAATATTATTCATACTAAAATTTGTTGCAAGAAAATCATTTCTAATCCACTACACTGTTACATGTTATACTAATTGACTCATCTCATCAGAATTTAATGAAATCACTCAAAGGCGACCAAATAATAATTGAATTAAATATTGATACAGTGCATTAATCCCCTAATCCTTTAAGTTAGATACATTGCTTTGATGTCAAGATTAGATGGAGATTAAGGCTCGTGCCGCGTCAAAATAATTATAGCGCGAACAGAGAATTGATAATGAGTTATGGTTAATCGTTAATTGGAGAGACATCGGCGTAGTAAAGTTCAGGTGATTTTTTTTGCATTCCTCCTTTTTTTTATGAGAGAAGGGTAAAAAAAGTGGTCACTGCAGCCCACGGCACGCACATCTAACCTCAAATAGATTGTACTCCTGCGTTACTAATCCTCAGGATTAAGATGGTCAGCTCGACGTAAGTGAGCCCGGCAACCGCACCTCTCCAACCGAAACACAAGAATTGCTTCACAGCGGATGAAGACAGCTATATATATAGTTCTACCACAGCCAGCTATAACTATAGTTCTACCACCCATTAATATTAGTTCTGAATAAGTATCAAACAATAAATATTTGAAGTTTGTTATTGGTATCGCAAGCAAAGCCGCGTGCAGCTAATAGTTGAAAGATACAATAACACGTGCCAGTGAGCCGTTTTCGATAAACATTTAATTTTATTGAACGCGCGTATGATAATGTTTTGACGTGGCGCGTTTATTTCTGAATCAATTTAGATCTATCAAAGAGATTGCGAACGATGCCTCAGTAGTCCGCTCCACTATCGAGGGATTTAGAACCGATTTCCTTTCGACTTGTACAAATACAATTTGCTATAAGCGTAACTTTTCATCTATTCTTATTAAACTATTTAATTCAACACTATAGTTTTCAAATGTTTTTTCGCGAGAAATATATAAAACGATAATTGTTCTTCTGTCAAGCTGGGGTCGAAGTTGACAGTGGTCACCGCACCACACCGCAAGGTTTAAAAAATTCAATGCAGGTTGGCCGTTAACCCCTTTCTCCACCAATCGCCCACGCATTCCAATGCGTGGTGGAATACGCTTCAATCATTCTCCAGTTGTGGAGAGACCCGTACCCAGCAGGATTAACATAAAAAGGGTTGCAGCCATCACCTATTCTCTCACTATCTCACCATCACTATGAGATTATATGACGTCTTGTTACCCAATATCTGATTATATCAAAAGTATTCAAGCCTTCTCAAATTGTGTAGAGAAACCCGAGTCCAGCTGTGGGACATACAAACGGTTGTAACCATCACCTATTTACTACGAGATGATATGACGTCTTGTTACCCGTTATCTGACTAACTATCTCACAAGTAAATAACAGATAACGGATAACAGGTAAGTTCGTTTCAACAAATAGGAACTATATAACACCGACACAGATCTACTGCGAACGCGATCGGGTTTGAAACTTTTTTTAACTAGATCGCTGGAACAAGCAGATGAATCAGCGACTTGTAGGACCTATACGCATTGTCGTGACTTAACACATTGACTGCGACAAACGCACCTATCGTGTTTTACTGTCCGAACCACCCGTGCGGCTCACACGCTTGCGGTGTGTGCCGTCATACTGAAACACACCTGTTGTGTTGCACGCCACACGGGTGTTTTGGGTTTCGAATATTAGCCGCCGCGGTCCACGTGTTAATTATTTGTCGGGGTTTTTTTAGCATTGAGCAGTACGTAACCGTCGTTGAGTCAACTTGCCCTGATGATGCTCCGTTTCGATGGGAAATACGTGTTAGTGGTGGTATGTATGGTGGTGTATATTTTTTATTATTTTCAAGATATATACCATCATACATGTTAGTCGCGGATTGTTGCGAAGTAGTTTTTTCCTGATTTTATAGCGCAGTAGCAAACGAGCGTGCAGTCCACCTGGAGATAAGTGGTTCCGTTCAAAGACATGATCATCAATTCATTAATATTCCATTGCTGGGCACGGATCCCTTCTCAGTATGAGAAGGGTTAATCCATAGTCCACCACGCTGGCCAATTGCGGATTGGTAGACTTCACACACCTTCAAAAACTTTACAGAGAACTCTCAGATGTGTAGGTTTCCAATGTTCCTTCACCATTAAAGCAAAAGATAATCAATGTTGTACACGCCCATAACTGAAATATCGGAGGTGCGTGCAGTATTCAAACCACGAACAACCCGCGTGAGAGGCTAGACTTAACCACTAGGCCATCACCGCTTGCAATATGGGCATATGTAATCAACCACTAGACCATCACCGCTTGCAATATGGACATACGTAATTAACCACTAGGCCATCACCGCTTGCAATATGGGCATATGTAATCAACCACTAGACCATCACCGCTTGCAATATGGACATACGTAATTAACCACTAGGCCAACACCGCTTGCAATATCGACATATGTAATAATCCTGGAAAAGATAAATATCCAACAGTGGACATCTAAGAACTGATAAATGAATGGACCTTGAATAGTTAGTACACCGTGACCAACGCTAGTGCGAATCGAACCTAACGAGGTCTTTAAAAAGAATTTTATTCCACACTGTGGAGGTAAGTCGTCACTGGTTGACGGAGTTGGGGTGAATTTGAGTTAAACTCGAAAAGTTAGAAAGTTTCTTGCAGCGTCAAAGTAACTTTGCATCGGGAAGTCGCACCGTTTTTATTTTCTGCAAAATAAAGCCGTGGGTTTTTTTTAATTATTTATTACGAAAGAATTCGTTTAAAGATCGGCTTCTTTATGGAAAAGTGCAGATACATTTTATATGCAAAATAGTTGATGTCCGCGACTTCGTTCACGTGTTTTTTTATGTTTGTAGAATAGCAAACGAGTATACAGGCCACCTCATGTTAAGTGGTCACTGCAGCCCATGGACATGTAACATCAAACAAAACTGATGTTCTGAATCTGAGATCGTACGTAGATGCCTTACTACTCCTGAGGACTAAGATGGCCGCGTCGCTGTAAATATGACCGGCCTCTTCAACCGAAATACATAAATAACTTCACGGCGCATTATAAGTGCGGCGGGGGTACTTCCCCGGACTGTAAGATGCATTCGCCACATCGCCCGTCTGCATCCGCTTGTTCAGTCTCATTTCGCCTGATGCGGACACTCGATCTTAAGGAGCAGCAACGCCTTCGATCTCAGATGAAACTCTTGGTAGCTTTCGACATCCGAAGTCCATGTGCGACAGTCACCACTTAACATCAGTCTGCATCCCATTTGCTGCTACTATTTCATACATAAAAACAAAAAAAAATATCTTTCTAAACTCATAGCCACACTAGGATATCCTGTGTCGTGTGTGCTATAGACATACGAGTTCACAAACACCCAGACCCAGGACAGAAATCTAAATTCATCATTTACATACCTACATGGCCGGGAATCGAACGCTCTGCGCGTCAAACCGATATGGTAACCTGCGGCACGCGGCTCATAAACAAACGCCAACAAAATCAAATCGCAATTCAATACGAAAGCTTCCCACATTATCAAGAGAGAAACTTCATCGCTGCGCAACGCACACGACAGCCGCGATATATGTTCACTCAGCGGCACAGAAGTCCCACTAAACCACAGTACGAGTTGTTATCACGAGCGCACACCCGCCCGTAATAAGTTGCCAAGTTTTTCACTGTTACACCTTCGCAATAGTGGCGTGATGTGTGGCGCGAGTTGAGGTTGATCGCGGACGCTTAGTAAAACGCTAACGCTACTCTTCTTCTTTGTCATCAACTCATTTCTATCTTACCGCTGGTCACAGGTGTCCTTTCAGAATAATAGTAGGATAAACATCTTGGTAACAAACCGCGACCGATATGTCATCATATATAATGGTAGCGGATTGTGGCAAAGTAGGGTTATTATTTTTTATGTTTAAACAGTAGCAGAGGAGCATGAAAGCCACCTGGTATTAAGGCGTCACTGCAGCCCATCGACACTCACACCTAACCTTAAATAGGGCTGAAGTCCTGTATGAGATCGTACATAGATGCGTTATTATTCCTGAGTATTAAGACGGTCGCCTACTTGTAAATGTACACGGCAACCGCCCCTCTCCAACATCTACACGCATAGCCCCACACTAGACTTCCCTCCTGTCTGACTAGACTGTCGTTGGCGCCATGGACACATACAAACACGAGGACACAAACACCCAGAACCAGAACAAAAATCTAAATTCATCATTTAGATGTCTATCTAGCCGCGGATCATACCCGGAACTCTCCGCGTGTCAGACTGGTGACCGCTGCCCTGCGGATCGTTGTAAACTTACCTCAAACCGTTATATTAACGATCACCCATCCATCGGTTACGACCTTGCCGTAACAGCGATAACAGCAAATGCTCCGTCGCGACCCGCACGAGTCGCGGGGCTATACACGCCAACTCGCAGACATAGCCAGTTAATTTACAACTTTAATAACACTTCAATGCCCGCTATTGCTCGTAACTTAAGCGAAGTTAAAGCGAACTGTAATGATGCCTAAGTACCTACAGTGGCAACATGTACACTCCGCGTGCATATGTATTTTGAATACTTGAGTGCGTTAAGTAGAACATACTAGGTTGAAAGGAACGCCTACGAGCTCCTGACGAATGAAATTAAGCTTTTAAGACGGCAGTCATATGTGGAGTTCATTTAAAAATAAACTCTTCCTACTTTATCGGGATTACCTTTATCGGGAGTGCCAAGGACGCACATAGAGATAAGTCAACCAATACCCAGACCCAGGGCAGTTTAAAATCATTCTAAATACGTCTTGCATGGCGTTGCGGTGACCTTACCGATTTGACATACAGAGGATTCCGGGTTCGATTCCCGGCCAGGCAGACATCTAAATGATGAATTTAGATTTCTGTTCTGGGTTTGGTTGTTAGTTTACTCGTCTCGTTTGTGTCCATCCACACGACCCACGACGCACCCACGACACAGGTAATCCTAGTAACCCTCACTGTAAGTATACGAAGCTTTATTTCCTTAATAGCTCAGTAATTATAGCGTGTGCAGTTACACATTTCTGACCTTTATACAAAGCATATTCTTCTACGTTTCTCCACCGTTGCTCTTGGTGACAACATTAAGTACACCTGTACATACCTGTAACAACAAAAATATCCATTGAAATGCAATACGTTAAAAATTGGTGCTTATACATACGCGTGCGACAGAATTCGTAATTCTTAATAATATTGCAGAATACTAGCGGATAATTTATAACTATTTATATTTGAAATAAGCTCCACATTCAGGGAGCCATGGACACATAAAAGTGTGAGCAGAACAAACATCTAGACTTAGAACAGAAATCTAAATTCACAATTTAGATGTCTGTCTAACTGGGAATCGAACCTACAATCCTGTTGTAAAATGGTCACTGCAGGCTATAGATACCCACGTCTAACCTCAAACGAAATGAAGATCTATCTGAGGTCACACAAGGAAACACAAGAAGGGGGGATTGTGAGCGTCGATAGTACCAGCGACAGTCAATCAAACAGTCAAGCAAACAGTCATGGTATGAGTGAAAAAACCGTTTTTATTCTTTGGGTCCAACCCTTTTTATGTCACATTGCCGGGCACGGATCTCGCCCCATAACTGGGGAAGGCTTAGAGCATACTCCACCACGCTACTCCTATGCGAATGGGTGAAGAATTATTATTTATTATTTCTTCTATTTATTTATGGTTCACAGGTAGGTAGAACTATAGTTCGATTAGGGAGGTACTATCACCGTTCATAATCCGCTGTGAAGCCGTTCTTGTGTTTCGGTTGGAGAGGTGTGGTTGTCAGGTACACTTATAGCGAGGCGATCATCTTAGTCCTCAGGAGTAGTAACACATCTACGTACCACCCGAGACAAGACTTCAATCTTGTTTGGGGTTAGACGTGGCTGCAGTGAGGACTTCACAAGTGGCCTGCACGCTCGTTTAATACCATTTTAACAAAAAAATCCGCTAACCATTTTTTTTACCACCGCTAATATTTCGATGAATAGCAATTCTTGTTTCGGTTGGAGAGGTGCGGTTGCCGGATAAGATTCCAACGAGACGACTATCTTAGTCCTGAGGAGTAGTAACGTATCTACGTACGACCTCAGACATTATCTTTTTAAACTTTAACAGCATTGTTTGACACGGTTCCTTTTGTGACATATTTCAAATATTTTTTTCCGAAATATTTTCAGTATGATCATTACTTTATTGCATCGGCAAATAAAGTTCCGCCGGAAAGATCTTTCTATTTATATGTCTGTATTCAGGTTAAGTTTATTTTTAAATCCCCTATTAAATTGTTATTACGAATTAGCAAAAGTCACAGAGACGTATATAGTTAGCTAGATTCCACACCCACGCCCGTTTCCGAGACTAATGCATTTCCGCGGAAAAGAAAGGAAAAATGATGGAAATAGAAAACTGCGGCGACCGATTCGCACAATGCAGGAGGACAAAAGCGTTTACGGGTAGGTGAACCAAATTACTATTTTTAATAGGACGTTCCCTTTTTGCAATACCCTGGCTAGTGGAAAGTGTTGTAACCCTTTTTATACACCACTGGTTAGCGCGGAATGACAAGGGTTAGGCCACAGTCCACCACACTAGCCAAGTGCAGATTAGTAGACTTCACAGACCTTCGAGAACTTTACACAGAACTCTTAGAAACCTACACAGGTTTCCTTACGATGTTTTCCTTCACCGTTAAAGTAAGTGATAATTCATATCATCATTCATTCATTCATTGCATATAACATCGAAAAATTTGTGGTGCATGCGGGGTTCGAATCCCAGCCACTCAGCTTGAGAGGCCGGAATCTTAACCACTAGGATATCACTGCTCCCTAATTAATTTCTAATACGCACATCATTTTGAAAAAAAATGCAATGAGTGTTGGTGTCAAACCCAGCATGGACACCTAACGTGAGAGACCGGAGTCTTAGCAACTAGGCTGTCATTGCTTATCAAGGTTTAATAAATAATGTCTGCTACCAAATGTTGATACCTGAAACTGACAGCTTAACCCAGCCTCCGAAGCAAGGAAGCGCGCATGAAATGTAGCGACTAGCGGTCACCCATCCAACTGGCGATCGCGACCGACGTTGCTTACTTTTTTAGATCACTTACGATCTACATGAGCGGGGCTGTGGACTTCATATATACATCTTTTTTTTTTAACGTTTGTAAAGTAGCAAACGAGCATACAGGTCACATGATGTTAAGTGGTCACCACAGCCCATCGACACCCACATCCAACCTCAAACAAAACCGAAATTCCGTTTGAAGTTGCATATGGATGCGTTACTACTCCTAAGGACTATGGTGGTCACCTCGCTATATGTGTGCCTGGCAACCGCATCTCTCTAACCGAAACACAATAACTGTTTTACGGCGGATTATGAGGGCAGCGGTGGTACTTCCCCAGACGAACGATTGTTCTACCACCTATTAAATAAACATACTATACATACATATATGCATGTTAATTAATGAAAATCGTTACCAGTGGAGTGCTCCATATTTTTACATTAAATGGGGCACAAAAGCTTTTATGCGTTTATGAATAGACCTGCCATAGCACTGTGTTTAATTGAGATTTAAAGACAACGAATATTAAAAATAAAGTAACTAAGGTGACGTTATTAATTTGTTAATGGCAATGCATACGGAAATGATCTATGTACATATGTACAGGCAGTTATGGCCCAGTAGTTAAGATTCCGGCCTCTCACGCTGGGTGTCCAGGATTCGAATCCCACATACACCTCTGATTTGCGTTATATGCGTATTACAAATTATCACTTGCTTTACCGAGAAGGAAAACATCGTGAGGAAACGATATATATAATCGAATATTTATTCGCCTAGCATGACTTATACGATTTCTTCATGACTATAAAGTCTATAAGACTTAACATTTGACTGGCAATTTCCTGTAATACGAAAACATTTATCAAGAACGGAATAATAAAGCTCACCTTTAACATGTTAAAAGTGTTATACCCTTGTATGCAAACTCTAAAACGTTTAAAATTGGTAAACTGACACCTCAAAGTCATAAGTGAAAACACTATACGTATGGTCACCAATGACCATAATAAATATACATATAATATCCTTATCTTACCTTAAAAAAAAAATTAGTATCGTTGACATATGAGCCATATGAGCCACAGTAATTGTTTCTATGTGTTTTATATATTACACAGGCAAAATCGCAAGAAACAAATAGTAGCATATATAAAATTTATTTTATGTCCAAAACGTCAAAAGCACCTACGTCACACATATTTTACGTCACTTTGGACCCCAAAGTATTATATAGAACAAAAATCAAAATATCAAAACTACATATGTACCATCAGTTAACCTAATATGAAAGAAAAATCAAGTGAACAAATCCGAAGGCGAGATAATACATTTATCAAAATGAAAATCACCTAACCTTCAGTCTTCTCCGCATTTCAGAATACATCGACGCATTAATCGATATATGTATGAACATTTTCAATTTATCATTTATTCATTCTCAAGAGTTTATTTGTCCGCGTCAAGCGCCGAGACGGTACGCTTGTTAACATCACGTCTCGTGTGGGCGGAGCGGATGTTAACGAGACTGGCAATTATGAAACACTAGCTACAAACGCGACTTCGTTCAAATTGCAAAGAACACATTTATTTGACAATATTATTGATCCGTTCCTACCAGTCTTGTGCATGAACTCATTCTCTATTTATTAGAGAATAAGCCGTCCGTTCCTATCAGTCTTGTACATGAACTCATTCTCTATTTATTAGAGACAATTAGCCGTCCGTTCCTATGAGTGTTGTGCATGAACTCATTCTCTCTATTTGTCAGTCAGTCATCTCTATCAGTGTATGAACTCAAGGAGACGTTACTGAGGTGTGACTAGGTCTCAGTAAAGTATCCTTGAATTCATACAAAAATCCCATAAAAAGATAATAACATTTTTTTCCTTAATAACTTCCACTTTATTTGTATAAATTGATTTACACTTTATTGCAAAACCTAGTTTACCAACCTTGAAGCATTCTCTACTTCTCACCAGTCAACCAGGATTGTCTGGTGAAAAATTAACAATTTTTAGCTTTTTTAGCAAATTTAGCAACGTTTCCGATTTCTTCCCCTAAAGAACTTAAACGGACTATTTTTTTATGTTTGGAGAGGATAAAACGAACGTTCAAGCCAAGTGATGTTAAGTGGTCACTGCAGCCCATGGACACCGACTTCTAACCGCAAGTAGGACTGAGTACTGTCCCGAGTCCGCAGGTAAAACTGAGCCCAATCTGAGTTTGTACATAGATGCGTCACTACTACTGAGGACTAAAACGGTCGCCTCACTTATATAGTACTGTGCGGTACCCGACGACCCCGCTTTTCCAAGCGAAACATAAGAATCGCTTTACGGCGGATTATGGAGGGAAGTGGTAGTACCTCCCCCATCGAACTACAGTTCTACAATCTATCAATACATCTATTAAAAAAAAATATCCGTCCACCAGCATGGACCTTGGATCTTCATGCCCCGTATCCCCGCGTCTCAGTTCCATCTCGCCCCCGTAAAGTATCCCTGAGTTCATACAAAAATCCCACAGAAAAAAGCAAAAATGTTTACCTCAATTTGGCAATTTTTGGGGCACCTCTTTCAATTTTGCTTTCTCTAAAAATCTTTTTCGAACTGTTACGAACATCACAAAAAATGGCAAATCGGTCGAGTCGTTCTCAAGTAATGCAATTACCAACGAACAGCATTTAATTTGTATTTATATATATTATCTAAACACACTACATCGTCCACATTGATATAAAATCAACGTAGACGATATAATGTGTTTAGATACGGGATTATTAAGTGATACGTATATATAATAGTATATCTATCAATATCTACTATCTATCTATGTAATCCATATCTAAACAATAATTTATGTTTGCACTTGCACGTGTGCAAGTGCAAACATAAATTACTTGCAAAACTTATTTTTCAATTATTGTCAATATAATAAACTACCAGTTATTCTTAAAGAACTAACGATGCCCATATTTAAAAATAGACTCAACGATTGGCTTCTTGGTCGCAATTTTTATGTTTTAATTAATTTTTTAAAGTACAAGTTATAAAATAATTATTGCACGTGACATTTAATTTGACATTACACTTTTTTTTAAGTATTACATTTTATTGTAATTG
>DWKL01003243.1:0-11714 GCA_018249415.1 Phareas burnsi | reverse complement strand
TCCTATTAAAGTGATTTCTCCAGCTTAAGGATACGTCAAATGAGCACTGTCATGTATGTTTATTCCTTTGAAATTATATTTAATATAATTATAAGTTTAATATTGGATTTTAACACGTTTATGTAATTAAGTTACTTATTATAAAATAAAAAAATAAAAGCATTTAACTGGGACAGGCTGTTTATTAATTTGGTCGTAACCAACTTCACATGTTAGGTTTTGTTGTGTTGTCAGCCATGTTGGCGGTTGACGCATTTGACGTTAGGTTCAGTTCTCTATGTTGCCAATACTGTTTGTGACATGAAGCAAGATGGCGAGTTCATCTCCGGTTGATTGTTCGTTCCGTGTTACTACAACATACATTTGATGTCATCTTTTTCGAACTTTTGTTTCGTAATGAGCTAGCGATTTAAATATTCGTAAATACATCTAAGACTAGTGTTAAAGTGTTTTTAACAAAAAAAAATAAGATATAACATTTAAACTCAGATGTGCATCTATCCCACCTGAGGAATGTTGGTTTTTTTCAGTGATTTGTGGTTCGGTCAGGTGTTTTCGTTTTAGAATTAAAATTTTGTTCTTGCGCAGTGAGTGAAGTTGCCGGGTTCAGATGTATTTGTGTCGTGGGGATGCTATATGTCGGGACTGTTTTCAATGTTGGGAAACAAAAGCGTGAACTATTTGTTTTGATAGATCGTGATAAACTAAATTAGAAGGTCGGACTGGTAAGCAGCTCCGGCCAGAGTGATGGCCTTCAGTGAGGTGAGTGTCTTGTAATTGCTTCAGTGATAGTGTCACGTTAAGTTTTACACATTTGTTATGCGTCAACAATTGTTTAGCAAACTTTACAACATATAGTCTTATAAAATACATTAATGTTATATTTAAATTGGTTCGTATTTCGGCATTTTAAGTTTGTAGTCCATTTAAAAACATATGTGTAATGCTATCAAGTAATAAATATTTGTCATCGGTTTTTACTTTCAATTTTTTCGCGCATATATTTACAACAAAAAAAACAACACATGATTGTAGCTAATTTGTTATACATGTTTCGTTATTGTAATGGCATGTTTTGGTAAAGTGATAATTGTGATTCAAATATGTTATATATTCACTAAAGCAGGCACTAAATACAGAAGAATCAGAATCAGTATGAAATCCTCATAAGAATGTATTATCATGACAGCACTCGCTAACTGATTATTTGTGAATATTCCTGATATGGTGCTTGAATGATAAGAACAAATCCCAATGGACTTGCCAACAATGTTTCCCCTATACGTATCAAGCAATACATATTTTGCAGTATATAATATTTTAATATATTTAATATGAACATTTATGGATGGAATTATTACTTTAGTACATTAAATTACTTTTATTTTAATCACCAAAAGATTCAATTCTTGATATATATATGCGATTCACTATTCAGAGTTTTCATATGCAATTAAGAATATACTATAAATTAGCAATCTAAATTGGATAGTTTTCAAAATGGATATGTGATTAACATATATATGAGCTATTATTTAAATGTAAATAAGTAACATTAAAAATAATTACTTTTGTACAAATCGATTTATTTACATTTGTGCAGTGGCATTGAAATTACCACAATAACTAACTGACTAGTTAAATTTGTCCACTTGAGGCTTCATTTGATTGTGTTTAGCTAATTTAGATCAATTAATGAGTGACCTGACCTACTTTTCATATATTAATGACTAGTTTTAGAATGATTTAAAAGTAACTTATGCAAATCTCTATTTAAGGCGATTACCTTGAAGTCCATTATCGTTTAGAAAAACATATATAAACATATTGAACCCTGTAAGTCTTTAAGTGACTGCTGCATTTTTCAATCAATTAGGGTTTGTTGTAAAGCAATTCAAAAAATGCTAATAAGAAAAATCTCCATCACTTATTTCTTATGTTTAACTTTGCCGATCCTTAAAGGATTGATATTTAAGAATGTAGAAAATGAAGTATATCACTGACGTAATCATTTTAATGCAAATGTTTAAACAATCTTCATGATTCATAGCTTAATGATTATTATTTTTTTAAGGTATTCAAGTGGTTTCAAAACATTCTCTTCATAATTAAATTCATCACAATAATTATATAGCTAGATGGTGGGTTTGCTATTTTTTAATATGTATGGAAAATAATTTAGACATTAATAATCATCATACATTACATTATATAGTACATTATATGAGCATAGTCATAATATAGCACTGTAGTGCTGGTCATATGTTCTTGATTTAGGGGTGCAGAAAAGTAGACATCCTTATATAAGGTGTCCTAACTGACATTATAACTACAGCATCCTTAGCATCAAAATCTACCTGATGTTATAAGTCAAACCCAGAGACCAACCAACATAAGGTGGAATGGCAGCCTTTTGGGGCCTTTACTTCCTTTATCACATTTGCGTCACTACCACCTAATTTCAATTTCACTCATAAAACAGATTTTTCTATTAATTCAAACAATGCATTAAATTTCAACACACGCTTGTATATATGACATTTTATTATGTTGTAATGGAAGCAATGTTAAATATGTCATAATTATTGTAATAAGTCATGTTTAACCTAGCCGCATTCGACCATTACTTAAAACTAAACAAGTTTTATATTTTGGGTAGATTGTATACATAAACTAGGGTAGGTTTAGAATTTCATCATCATTTATGTATACCAGTTGCATTATACAAATGCATATTATTTAATGTGATTGAATGCTTACATTTACAATTACCACTGCATGTAATATATATAAATGTTAGGTATATAACTATATTCGTAGCGTCCGTTATTTATGCGGTGTTGTCAAAAGACATGAAATATCAGGGGTCATCATTTGTAATACTACGTCTGATGTAACAACAGTTACCATTTCACACGTTCTTATTGCTCTGTGTGGCTGCACTAAGTGAAGTTATTAAGCTTCAGGTGAGACGTCCTCCAGCGGATTGGCGGTAGGCGTTTCATAATTGTGTAGTTTAACTGTTGTTTCCCACGATGCGATTGTTATTCCGAGTCCAAGAGAGCGACGTGCGTGCGTGGCCATCGAGGCGCCCGATATCGCTGCGTGAGACTCGCTGTTACGTTTTCGTTGAGGTCAAAACGTACATTTGACTCCGTAACGAGTTTGTAGAACGCTGACTGGTCGACCTCGCAATTGCCACGGTTGCTTATTTAGATGTTGTTTGCGATGTTGGAATGTTAGCTTGGACGCATTTCTTAGGATGACGTAGGCACAATGATCTGCCCACGTACGGCATAATTGCTTACTTTTAATTATCATGCATCCAACCTGATGGTAATTGGTAGTTTTGAAGAACTCGATTTTAGCATGCTTGAAGAAGGCAATGTCAAAGTGCAAGTGATACCGTTATATACCTCATATACCATTGATTGCACGTCAGAGGAAGGGACCAAGTTTCACTGGCAGCACATCCGTTGCAGACAAACGGTTTCGCTGTGCTAACTACCTTTCCTAGATCCATATTATTATTATTGATAGCATTCTTGCTCTAATCAGAATCTGTAGATAAACCCAAAGTACGCATGCTAGTGATAAATAATATTGCCTGAAAAAATGTGTCACATGCTAGGATAGGTAAATAGCGTGTTTGCACTATGCGGTTGCCTTATCTATATGGGCCATGGTTTCCTCGTAGGGCCCCCGATCGCAGCCGTGTGCTAGTGTGAACGTATTGCCATGTGACCAACGTTATGTGGACCACCGTGAGAATCGTACTTTGAACAAATTCACCGAATGAATAGCGTTGATGTGTCCAGTTATATCGGATGGTAAACCATAATACCCTTTGCGAGCGCAGTGGCAATTGATTTAATGTTTATAGGTGCTTGTGCGCTACTCGGTTTTAGTGAAATTCCGAGTATTTTCAATCCGTAAGCACGCCGTAAGCGTTGTCTTGTATTTAACAAAACTTGTTTCAATAAAATCTTAATATAATAAATAGGGTTCGGAATCATCGTTGCTACTAAATCACATATCATTCCCGCTTAATGTTTATACGGAAAACATCATCGAAGAATTTATTAAGCGCATTATTAAAGTTATTGAGTGATGGTTGACAGAACAAATCAAGGAGTATAAAAATGGACGCTTCTCAGCTTTGTTGTAGAAGGAATTTTATGTGAATCATTTAAAACACTCTTTTTCTCTGTATATGTATAAACACCCATCCGTTTAGATTACCACCACCACCACATAAGATTTTATTGGCGCCACAGAAATAAAAGTATAGTCAATTAATAATTTCATTTCTTCAATTCTATTGAAAATAGAGAGGTAAAATAGATTTTAAAATGTTTACCAACGAATTTATTACAATCTCACTTATTACAATGCACAGGGCACGGATGTGAAGTTCACTAAGGTTACTTACTCGATACAGTGTAAATTAAAATGTATTAAGTCGTGCATTCATATGGAAATCCTATCGAAACGTTTATGTGGGTATATTTGTTAAACTTAATCAAGGTATGTATATATTTTGACTAGATAACAATATTTATTTAAAATTTCTATACAACCATCGTGTTTATTTAAATGTTATCCGTTCAATAGATAACAAATATAAATATCGATCAATTTAATTTGCACTTTTTTGTGCTCCAAGTCCAAGCATTGTGTTTTGAAATGATCTAGGTATTAGGTAGCAAATATCTTTTCATCTCAGCAAGGACAGTATTTAGTGGTTACGAAACGTTTGCACCGTGAAATTTGTACAGAAAAAAGCCTATTGAGTGTACCCGTTGGCAATCGCGTCGATTCGAGCGAATCTCAGTTAGTCGTGAGCGCAGGGTCAACGACCCGGACTTATCAACAATCAAAACTGTAGGGCCCTCTGGTAAACTCGGTGTATTTGCATAGGAGTGCTTCACCTCTGTAATGTGTTTAGAGGAATTTCTCTGTGACACAGTAAATACAACACGCGATAATCTCGTTGAATAGTACAATTGTATGTGATTAATTTTGTATAGCGCGTTGCGGTTGTTAGTAATGACTGCTCCTTTCTAAACTTCAGCGTATGTGGTTTTCAGTTTAATATAATTGGTCTTTATTGGATACAATAATTAAAATATTTGATGCAACCAGTATGTTTTGCTGCTGATCACGATTTTTTCTCTAAATGGGATAACTAAGCTAATACTAGACAAGGTTCCGTTACTGATTTTTTGACGACACGGTTTAAGATATACTCAACCGTCCGTTGGACATTTATATACAGGTGTGATTGTCAAATTTCCACCTACTGCTCCTGCCACCGTCGAGCCTAATTTTTTAACTGAAGGTTACCATCGTTCAAAGTTTACACTACGAAGTTGGATTATATCCAAGACAACGGAGATAGCTACGTCGTAATGTTTGTCCTACACTGTAAACACCTGCTTCTGCCAGACATTCCTCCCTTTGTTTGACTTCTCTGGATGCCGAGACTGTGCGAGAAGTTTCTTTGATCCGTCCCTATATTATTTATTCTTTAAACGAGTCCTTTAAGAGCTTTGTATCACAAAGAACCCTGAATATTTCATTCCTGACGAAAGCTTGTCATTAAATTGTATCGGAAAATGCCGTGGTAACAATATGACATTTTGTAAAACTATAAAAGATATAAGAGAGGCATATTTTTTGTAAATGAACGAAGATTTTATTAATATTCAAATTTCGTGGTACAGTTAATCTCTTTATAAGTTAATCCTCGGCCGCCTTAATTGACTGATAAGCGACGGAGCCTAGAAAATATACTTTAATTTAATTTACAGTAAGTAAATGGTAAATAAAAAATTGATAACTTGTTTAAAGCGTTAAAACATTCATTGTAGTTTTCGAACACGATGATTTTTTTGCATTTTTATTATTTCCATTAACACATTGACTGCTGCAAACGCACCTGTCCTGTTTTACTGTCCGCGCCACCCGTGCTGCTCGGACGCATACAGTGCGTGCTGCCGCACTGAAACAGCCTGTAGCGTTACGCGCCGCACGGGTGGATCATTTCGAATATTAGCGCCGCAGTCAATGTGTTAAATCATAATTACGTGTGATGTTACTGGTACTGATAGAAATCTTATGCGAAAAATATGTACTTTATTTTTTATATCCTGTACCTATTGCGGAATAATTCTCTTCGGTTGTCAGAAATATTTGACTTTTGCTATCGATTACGTTCGGTAACTGCCCGTGTACGGATTTACGGCGTAATAAAGTTCACCTCCGACCTCGGTTCGTGATTCATGCGAACTATCGGCGCGGGTGAAAGAGGTGACCACCGTCACTCGTTGCTACCTTGTTGAGTGTTGCCAGCGCGCTAGTTGTGCCATTTTGTGGGCCAATTGCATTTGTTGCACTCAATTAATATGACACGTGCGAAATGTATGACGGCTACTGGTTTAGTTTTATTTCCGGTCTAACAATGTACCTAATGTAAGTACATATGAAAATGAACATGTTTTAGGGTTTCTTATTAAAAACTTGGTCAAATGTCTTGTCTTGGTAAGAAACAAGTTAAATTTAATATCAGAATTATTAAACTGTCTCAAATCGCGTCTCAAATTGCCATGACTTAATTATGGTGTACCTAGGGGATAACCTATATCCTACGGTCAATTTATAACACTGCCCATAGCAACGCCGCAATACCATGTTACGGGCTTACGGATCGTAATCGGTCTACACTGCACCCCAATGTCCCCTACGGTCGCCCTACTTACCGACCATTTAACAAGTCGGCACTTTATTATGAATTACCGCGGGATAAATATAGTTTGCGCAGGGGTCCACCATGGCCGTTATGATATGTGGATGTCACCAGGTCGGCAAAATCACGAATACGATTTTTTTTATGATTTTTACAAGGTTTAGGAGTAATATTTTGTAATACAAATTTTAAACCGTTTGTGTTCATTTACTTATGACGCGTTACGGTTTATTTACTTCCATAGCTGAAGAAGTGTCATTACTTATGTACATTAAAAATAATGTTTAGTTGCTAGTTATTTGGTTAAGTTGCCAGTAGAGTGAGATGTAGATATGTTTTGTTTACCAACCATTTTGGTTTCAACATTTTCTTGGGGCTATATTTATATTATTCTCTGGTTGAAATCTAGAAATTTTGTATAACATTTAATATATACAAAATGTTCTATTTATCTCTGCAAGTACAATTTAGTTTCATAAAAGTATCTAAGAGGCCATAAAATACGTTCACTTCTAGCTTTTTTATCTATACTTGTTATAGTTTTGTATATATTTTTTGTCCAATAATATTAAAGAGTTTGTCATCGAGAGCTGACATGTTTGTTGAGTCTTATTACCACATTGCCAATCGTCCGATATCTTAATAGAAATGCAAATTAAATGATAATTATTTCGCTTTAGAAATTAATATTATTTAATGCGATAGTGATTTTTTGTGCATCAACCCACACGGGTTCTGTTGCTTAACCGCATTCACTTTTGCGGCACCATGCAGTAACTGGGTCAGCAAATCTATATCCACACAAATAAGCGAAATGGAAACGTTGGTTTGTGCAAAATAATTTTTCTAAAGCTCCTGAGATTTACACTATATTAAAATCAAAAAAATACTTTTTTTTACGTTTATCTGTCTAGGCTTATCTTAGAAACGGCTGACGTGTGTTCGTGCAAGATTGGAGAACCTCATACTAGGCATGATGCGAGCGGAGTCGAGTGCGTAAGCTCGTATTATTGTTAACCCGTATCAACGAACGAGCCATACGTCTTTCTATATGTAACAGTCGAAAAGCAACAATTTTGTCATGCAGATTAAATTCATATACCTGTGTATCGTAAATAAATAGGCGTGAAGGAATGTGTTGCGATTTGCGATATACGAAAGCTACATAATTATAACTGTTACGTCGCCGGGCGTTTGCAATATTTTATGAACATTCTACTTTTTATTGGTCCATGTATTCGCCTGCATGGATTTCGTATTAGTTTATAATTTGAACGCGTCGCTCAGCATTATTTGTACGAACGAAAATTCTTGATGCTAACTGAACAGCCGCATAAGACATTGCGTTTCAGGGGCTGAAAATCACCAGCTGGCTTTAAACAATGGAATTGTTTTTAATCAATCGTAAAAGGAATTCATCTTGGAAAAGTAAGCCAAATTATCTTTTTTTATGATCGAAGGGTAGTAAAAGGGCACGCAAACCACCTGGTGTTAAGTGCTCATTGCAGCCCATTGACACCCACATATAACTTCAAACAGGACTGCAGTTGTATCTGAGGCCGTAACCCCGACTGCCACGTTTCGTGTTTACCGTTAAATAATTCTCAGTTCAGTCTGCCTAGCCGCGAATCTAACAAAATATACACAGTTCGTTTATTCTACTAGACGACTGTTAGAATATTAGAGAGTTTCGGTTTCTATTCCCGGTTAGGCAGACATCTTAATAATGGATTTAGATTTTTGTTCTGGATCTCAGTGTTGGTGTTCTCGTCTTTGTATGTATCCGTAGCACACACAATACAGGTAATCCCATTGTGGGCTTATAAGTGTAGAGCGTTATATATTTTACTCTTTCGTTTATGCATGAAAGAGAAGTAGACACTAGCATCATCTTTCGGCTCAGTCCATAACACAGTTTAGACACAGTATAGAGATATATTATTTGGTAACTCAGCAGATAGGTGCTGGAGGTAGCTACTAAGCTATCTTCAAAACCTTAGAAAGGTAGCTTTTTAGCATGGAAATAGCAAACAAGCATATAAGTCATTTCATGGCGATGGTCTCTGCGGTCCGTGGACATAATGTAATCAATCTCAAATAGGTTTATAGTCCTATCTTGTAGGTCTATATGTCGTAAGACGAGGTGCTGATGAGGTGCTACTCCTGAGAACTAAGTTGGAACCCATCCTGTAAGCGTTCTGATTTGAAGGATGTTAGAGACTACATCCTTCAGATCAGAACGCAGCGACATTTAACACTGCTGCCATAGGGAAGACACAGCACTGTAGGCGGTACTCGGGAATAGAACCGAATACTGGGTAAACTAAAGTTATAAACTGGACTGGGTTGCATCTGGATAAAACTTAACTAACCTAACTGGATAAATGGTATCGTTTGCTCCGTACAAAGCGGCTCGGCATGTCTAAGAAACGCCAGTCACCGAGGCGAGGCGGAGTATCGACGTTGAGTTTAAATATTCATATGCGGCAGTCGAGGCCGGCGCATCAATATTAATAACTTGCCACGAAGATAGAAAAGCGCTTCCCTAATAAATCGTGACTGCTACAGAATTTTATTCGTCTCAGCAACCGGTTTTTACAACATTTGTTAATTGTTGTATTAATTACAGATAGTGACCAAAATTGCATTAGCACGAGACTCGTGGCGTAGCGTGGCGTGGCGTATCGGTTTATCAGGGAGACGGGCTGCGGGTTTGATAGCCGACTAGGCAGACGTCTAGATGATAAATTTAGATATCTCTTTTGGGTCTGGGTGTTCGTGTATGTCTTCTGTTCGTGACACTTATGACATATGTAATCCCTGTTGGGTTACAAACCCTGAAATCACTGCATTCGGCGTTGGTCTGTTTGACGATGTTTGATATTATCTCATGCTATTTTAATTTATCTCTTAATTCATAATCCAAGGAAAAATACTATTGTTATCCCTAAAGAAGATTTTGTATGTAGAAATTATAATAGAACATATATTTCTTAAAAATATATGAACGTGAATAGAAATCCATAAAATTACATTGTATATTAAACGATTAATAAAATATACATTACGATACCATATAAAAATATACATTTACATAACAGATTTAATATGTTATGTTAATGTATATTTTTATTTGTACTTGCACAATAATACTATCGGCAATTGCCTTAATGAAATCACTTAAAAAAAATAACTGCTTTAGGTACAAATTAACTTAGTTTAGTACTTCCCAAAGTGTGTCCTAGGTTAATAAAAACGAATTTAATTTACAGAGCGGTTTAGATGCATGTCTACGGTACGAAATCCATTATAAAAGAAGCTTTCACTTTAAAGAATATTTATCTTGAGACAATTAAAGGACATCTTAAATTGATGAAACGAAAACTTTACAGGAAGCATTAATTGCAATTGTTGTTATAACAACACACATTAAATAAAAATAAAAAACCCGACTTAATGTTAAAACTTAATTACGTTAACGTAACGTAACGTTAAAAACTTAACGTTAACGTTAAAGCTTATCTAATCTAGCCGCAAATCAAATAGCGTGCTAGAAAAATAAATATTAGTCGCCATTTTGATTTCTGGAAATTTTAATATATCTCCGATGTTGAATGCTTTAAAGTTTAATTTATGTAAATTTTAGTGTCACTCGCGCTACCGAGACAAATCTAACGATACCTAAAATGTAAAATTCATCAAACCGCTTAGGCGACAGTTCGCGCCAAAGAAATAGGCATACATACATACCTATACTCGAAAAACATAACTTTCTTTTTGTTGCAATCGGATTAAAACAGGACATGTGAGATATAAAAATATAATTGATAAAAGACACGGTAAACGACATCATTATTGAAAAATAGACGAAGACGCAACATGAGATTGAACTTTATTTTTAAATATATTTATAGATTTCTTTTCTTTTATCTTTTCAACCTAAGTAATTTATGATATAATTGAATTCCGTGGCACGTTACATTTATCCAATTTTGACCCATAGATCTAAGTATCTAGTCGAGAGATGAGAAGTTTATATGTTGGCTGATACTGACACTTCCAAACACAAAAAGGCCGCTCTTGGATTGCGCAAATATAAAGGTCACAGTGAAGTTCGCAAACAATAAAAGAGCCAGGATCGACGAGTTGGGAGGCTCAACTACACTATATTATGCCACGTACCAGCTACGTGCGTATTTGTAAAATACAAGTAAACACTTGGAAGTATTTGGAAGTCTTGTGCTTTTTGGTAATAAGACGTGCGAATTGGTTTTCTTGTAACGATTTTTATAATCATAACCTCAAACAGAGATGCTCTATTCTCTTTGTCGTGGATGGAGGAAAGAACGGAGGCTCAATCACATACAAACATGAGAAAGTAAATACACAGACAAGACCCAGAAAAGAAATCTGAATCCATCTTTTAGACGACTGTATGACTGGAGATGGGGCCTCGAACCTAATCTTCGGATCAAACCAGCATTGCGCCATGTGGGTAGCGAGTTTTGAAAAGTCGGAAAAGACCAAAATGGATTTAAGTCATGGAAGAAAAGAAATTACTGGTCAATTTCTTGGTTGCAATCATTGTTTACAACCATAGGGAACGTTTCTACAAACGGTTTTGAGTAAACCTTTACCTGTATTTATTTTACTCCTATCAGCGTATTCGTTTTATCAGCAATTAAAACTCAAAGAAAGGTCGTTGTGTAACTATTTGAGGACGATTTCCATTTCCATTTCCTAAATCGTAACTATTTGAGGACGATTTTCGTGTGTTCCTAATGTCTATTTGAGGACGATTTTCATGTTTTCCTAATGTCTAACTAACTATTTGAGGGCGATTTTCGTGTGTTCCTAAAGTTTAACTGAGTGGGGACGATTTTCATGTATTCCTAATGTCTAACTATTTGAGGACGATTTTCATGTGTTCCTAATGTCTAACTATTTGAGGACGATTTTCATGTGT
>DWKL01003242.1:0-11714 GCA_018249415.1 Phareas burnsi | reverse complement strand
ATAATTATCAAATCCAATGTAACTAGATTACTGCCATAATCAGATGCATGTAGACAGGACCATAAAATGTTTATCATATTTTTAAAGTCAATAAATCCATTGTAACTAGATTACAACGAGAAGGTTAGGGCAGGTCTAGTGTTTACACGATATGTTTGGGTAGAACCGCAGCCGCATTAGTCAGTCGCGTTGGCACTCGTCCATTGGTAGGGATCAACTGCACTGACCGCGTACAGCGAGCCGCGCGACGGGACAGCATTCCGTTAGTCACGACTAATTTTTGTACCAACATAACATTTTTATTTTATTTTAGAAGACTAGCAAATGGGAATTAAGAACTATCTAATTTGAATTAATACATTCAATAAATGTTTTTTTTTGCTTTAATAATTATAAGTACGTTATTAGGTATGTCATAAAAAAAGTTAGATGAAGAGCAAATCGGCGTATAAGCCACTTTAAAGGGTCACTGCAGCCCAAGGACATCCACATTGGCTTCAAATAGGACTGAACTATCTGAGATCGTACTTATACATTGCTACACCTGAGGACTAAGATGGCCGCCTTGCTTGCAAGTGTACCCAAAAACCATACTTCTCCAACCGAAATAGAGAATTTCTTAACAGCAGATTATGAGGGTAGCAGCAGCACCTTCTCGGTCGCACTATCGATCTTCCGTCTATAAACTTCCGTTTACTCCGAGATTTAAACAACAAATTCTATTTTAAAAGGACAAGTATACAGAGTTTGCTAGGAATCAATAAAGTTTTATTCAGTTACGTATTTTCTCAAGTCAGTTTGCATATAGCGTACGTTATCCTATCAACATGATTGAGCGGAAATGCCGGCGGATTCGATGGGAGTAGACTAAAAATATTCGTCGGCTAAAGAGATTATCTAGTATCTTTAAAAAAAGGATAGGAATGAGAATATGATCAGATTACGACGGATAAAAGTTAAGGTAAGTCTAGTGTTTGCACAACACATTTAGGCAGAACCGCAGTCACATTAGTCAGTCGCGTTGGCATCTGTCCATTAGTAACGATCAACTGCACTGACCGCGGGCAGCGTGCGGCGCGACGGGACAACGTTTCATTACTCACGACTAATTTTTGTACCAAAAAAAAATTACTTATTCTTTGGTCTATTTTTTTTCATTGGTGGTAGAAGTATAGTTGGTCTACCAGCTTCCACTGCCACCGCCGTCTTAATTCGCCGTGAAACAATACTTGTGTTTCGGTTGGAGAGATGTTGTTGCCGGATGTACTTACAGCGGGTGAACATCGTGGTCCTCAGAAGTACTAACGCCTCAGATAGGACTTAAGTCGTATTTAAAGTAGATTTGGGATTCCGTTGACTGCAGTGACCGTATAACATCAGTTGGTCTGCACGCTCGTTTGCTACTCTTCTCTCTCACACACACACACACACACATATGTGTGTGTGTGTATGTGTGAGAAGTAGTAGTATGCGTTAAGTTTCGCTTTGCTTTTCGACACATTTTTTTTCTTATAATAGAATAAAATATTTAATTTCATTACTTAAACAATAAAAATAGGAATATTGCTAATTACAAACTGATTTAATAATAAATTATTGATTCATTTAATTTAATCTCTTTTATATTTTGTCGTATATCGCTGCTATTGTTATCTTTCACTTAATAAATACTTTAACAAGTAACTAAAAATTTTCTTTTCCACTTTTTCTTTATTCTAATTTATTTGACCTTAGGTAGTTAACTAAAATTTTATTACCTACATAATATTATAAAAACGGAGACATTTTTGCCAAGCTTGCCCTAGCAGCATAGAAATGTCTCGTATCTTAATGAGATGAGTAATTATTCGATTTTTTTCGCATCTCTAAAATTAAAACTTCGGACTGTTAAAAACTAATATACATAACATTTTAGCTTAACACTTAGAAGATTTTAATTTAGCTTTTAAAAGAGTATTAAAGAAAATTAACCACAAATTCTGGAGATATTTCGCGTCTTACATAAATAAAAATACCTATCGAATTGAACTCTCTTTTAAGTTGTATACAGAACTACAGTCTCCATATTTTAATACAAAATCACATTATAGAAGCATATCTTCCTTTCATTATGAAACAAGTAACGTTATTAGAAACAATATTACTATGAGCCACAATATATTTTAATGCGTTGTTAGCCGACTAAATTCGGTCCGACGTCAATAAACGCGAGGATACCCTAAGCCTACACGGTTAGAATGTTGCACTTCAGTTTAGTAGCATTATAATACCGGTTGTACACGTGTGCCGGCTGCAATCCGCCGCTTAGCCAGCTTGTTCATAGTTGAGACGATGCGTCCCAACTATACAGTAAAACTTTTATTTATCCGAAACTACTGAGACTCGGCAGTGTTGCTTTGCGACTTTCAAACTTGTAAACGAATTAGTATAAATAGAGGAGAAAAAATAAAAAAAGGTTTATTTCAGAAATCTATAAGGATTTGCGATGTATAGTCTTATTTCATCAACCCATTTCTGTCCCACTACTGGACACGGACTTCCGCTCAGAATTAGAAGCGTTAGGCCATAGGGCCATAGCGTGGTGGGCTGACCAAATGTGGATTGGTAAAATTCACACCCTCTTGAAAAATTTACGAAGTACTCTCAGGTATTCAGATTTCCTCACGATATTTACCTTCATCGTTAAAACAAGTGATAATAAATTTTTAACACGGACATAAATTTGAAAAAATCAAGCCTGCGGGATTCGAACCCTGACCTACCACAGTGAGAAGCTGGAAATCTTAAAACTGGGGTATCCCTCCTTATTGTTGTGTACTGCTGTTGTGTAGTTATAATTTTTCTTTAGTCTCAGATTTCATCAGGATAACAAAAACAAATAAAACTCCCGTGTGTTCTTTACCATCTTCCAAATTGCACGATTTCTATAAAACTTCCTTCCTTGGTATTCTGTTTTACCGCGAGATACCGATCTTCAAGAAGTTCGAAACGAGACATTTTGGGCCAGATACGGCAGCTGACTATAGAAATTAGCTGGACTGGAGCCTTAACCCTTCTAATTCTGAGATATAAAACCTGCATTTACCATTAAAACAGTAAGGTAATGATAAAAAGTGCCAGTACACTTGTTTATAACATACAAAATTACCCGCCGATAAAGATATTTTAGCTGCACATTTACCATTGTACCGTTTGAAACTCTATCGTAAGCAACAAATTCTCGGTAAGAAGATGAACATGTCAATATATTTACAATAAGTCTATGTTAATACCAACAAGCTTTGTACTGGTAGTTACGGTAAAATCGCACCTATGCGTGAACGATAGTAAAGAATTGTTAACACGTTTGATTTTGAATTGTCGTTTTATCGTTGGCATTGGCAACGTGCGTCGAAAGCGCCCGTGGGAACAAACCCTAACACTAAAACACTGTCTGCTAACAACGGCTACCATGTAAATAGGCTGGTTTAACGTATATGCGTGGAACGCAGCCAAGTAATAAAACTTCATGTTTATACTGTTTGCTACGGCTTATACGCCGGCCGGACGTAAGCTACCGGCTTGTTGTACGTATAGATGTATCTACAGAATAATCAGACCACTCTTTACTACAGATTGTAGCATTTTGTATTTTGGTATTTGTAGCAAAGAGTGTGAGTGAGTTAACCACTAGTCTATCAAACGCAGTGATAGCCTAGTGGTTAAGGCTCTGGTCTCTCATGCTGGGTGTCCGGGGTTCCAACCACTCACGCTCCTCTGATTTTTCGAAGTGATGTGCGAATTAGCAATTAATTATCACTTGCTTTGGCGGTGAAGAAAAACATCTTGAGGAAACTTACATATCTGAACTCTTTGTAAAGTTCTCGAAGGTGTGTGAAGCCTACCAATCCGCACTTGACCAGCGTGGTCACTAATGCGTTGCCCTTAGAACAAAATTGGAAATGGACAGAAATTATGAGAACATGAAAATAATGTATGAGGACAGTCCAGAATAGCAGTTTAATACCACTTAGGTGCCGCCTTAGGCGAACGAAGAGATCCACCACCTTAACCAGTCCAGTGATGATTGGTGGATATCAATATGAATTAGAGGCCACCCACAGCCGGAAGTTCTTGCGTTTAGAAAATGATCACCAACTGGAGACTAAAAATGTTACCAGGTGCGACTACATAAAGTGGCCTCCAAAGCATTGAATCATATATAAGAAGGAGGTACAGATGTAATATGTACCTAAATAAGTACTTACTACCTTAGTGCCTCCATAAGTACTTACACAGTCTTAGATTAATCTTTCATTTTTTTCTCACACCAATTCCTTTACCAACCGTATATCAATTTTTAGTTTTCAAAATATCCTTTGCATTTTGACTTGTTCGTGGAATATTGAAATAAAATGTGTAAAACTAGGAAGCATAGCAGGGGTACGTGCTACGCGTACTACGTGTATTTGAGTAGACCAGTTCCGGTAGTGTAAATATTCAATATAGCTCACGAAATGCACCGTTAATAAACAAAACCAGCCAAGCACTGCACTCATCTGTGTAGGGTCAACCATAAAGGGATTCAATTAAATATTTTTCAATGAGTCAATCCCATCAAGGTAGGAACTCGCACATGACATCTTATTGTTGCACTTAATGAAGTTATCGTCCCACAGTCCTTAGTGTTGTCCCACTCATATTTTATCATTTGGAAGTTATACTTCTTTAGGTGCGTTAGATTAAAGATGCAAATGGATTGATGAGTATTGAGAAAAAAATTAACTGCGTGCGCTCAACGTCACACGGAAACAACAGGTTCAATAACCTCAGATCGCAATCCCCGTATTTAATTACAGGTGATAGTGTGATGAAGTGATAATTTTAGGTGATGAACATTGTAGTTTATATATTATTAATACGTACTTTACTGGTTATTTATTTTAGAATTATATATTTAATTTTTAGTCACGCCACCGAAGTATAACTTCTAACAGGCTTACATAACTGTAATTTTTAAAGTTTTCTTCATCCATACTACTTTTAGCTACACATTAGGTCCTGTGTTGTGGTTAAGACAGATGACTATAACATTATGACATGTACGCAAGTATTCAGACCTAAACCTATTATATAAGTAATTGGTTAAAATAACTGCTTAACCGCTTATCGACACGGATGCCTTTGTATTTCTGGGCGGTTTGATGACCACTGTATTACGGAGTTGGTATTGTCCGCCCGACAATTGTTTAACCACCTCTATTGTATATAAGTATTTAAACACCTCTATTGTTATTCGAGCCTTTATACAGGATATGAATTATTTAAGTTTCCGATTTGAAAATCAATACTGGAGATTACCATTTTCATATCGTATTGCAATGAATTCTGTAAACTAATAAAATAAATTAAATTAAATTCTATTAACTAGAAAATTTAAAAAAACATACGCTTCTTCACACGTAGCCGCACACTAAGATATCTACTTTGTGTCGTGGGTGCCATGGATACATACTAGAGGAGTACACTAACACATAGACCCAGAACAGAAATCTAAATTGATCATTTAAATGTCTGCGTGGCCGGGAACCGAAACCGGAACCCTCTACGTGTCAGACCGGTATGATAACCGCTGCGCCATGCGGGTATCAAATTACAATATGTATTATTACATACAAGTGTATACATTTAACAAGATAATAGGCTCTACCACTCGGAGAAAGTGAATGGAGGGATACATATACCTTGAACACTTTTATTCGAATACCATAATGAGAGCAACAGGAAGATAATATTACCAAAGAAACAAGATCTAATACGAAACGCATTACCATAATGGATATTTCGAAACAAGTAACGTGATTGAAAAATGGTATCTTGCTTTTAAGGTCCATAAACGTTGATTTCGTGTCAGTAAACGTTGTGGATGAAGGTAGACCTATAATCTTTCATCATAATTCACATCCAAAATCAAAATAGATATTTGTACATGTTTTTTCATTATTTTATTCTTACCAACTACCAAATATGTTTAGCAGTTTTTATTCTTTAATACGTTGACTGCGGCAAACACACTTGTCGTGTTTATTGTCCGCGCCAACTGTGTGGCTCGCACGCATACGGTGTGTGCCGCCGTACTGGAACACGCCTGTTGTGTTACGCGCCGCACGGGTGGATTGTTTCGAATATTAGAGCCGCTATCAATGTGTTAAAGTATGTTTGTAGTATGTATAAGTCTACTGGTTAATATTCCGGCCTGTTACACTGAGGATTCGGGGTTCGAATCCTCTGATTTTTCGAAATTATGTGCGTATTCGAAATTAATTATCACTTGCTTTAACGGGAAGGAACACATCGTGAGAAAACCTGAGCGTTCTCAGTATTGATCTTGAAGGTGTGTGAAGTCTACCAATCGGCACTTGGATAGCTTAGTGGACTTTGGCCTGACCCTTCGCATTCTGAGAAGAGACCCATGCTCAGCAGTGGGTCATTAATGGGTTGATGATGAAATTTAGTTTAATTTGGAAATTTTCACAATGTATCCGAACATATTTTTTTATTATTGCATAGAAGAAGCAATACCTGATGGTATGTGGTATCCGCAACCCATGGACCTCTCTAAGCAATATCAAATAAGATTGAAGTCTCATTTCTAGTGAAGGGTTTTACCATATTCAATTGGAGAATCTAATTAATAAAAATACGATCTAATAAGACGACCCGCGTGGTGCAGCGGTTGTCATACGATACGAGCTAATAGGCAGATGGTTTAGAGTTCGATTCCCGGCCGTGCATACATTTAAATAATACATTTAGATTTCTGTTCTGAGTCTAGATATTTGTGTACACTTCTTTGTATGTTTTCATCGCACCCACGACAGGGAACCTTAATGTGGGTCTATGAGTGTAGAAAGCGTTATTAATTTTGTTTTTAAAGTGAAATTAATAGTTATAGTTGGTTTTCCATTACATTTTCTTAATAGCGTTGCAATGAATTGTAATGTAAATTCTGTGTAACCGCTTGCCAAACCAAAAGCCACGGATGGGCAGAGCCGATACGGATATGGCAGTACGCGGAATCAGCGAAACGCGTAAGAAGGCGTATTATCTCTATGCGCTTATTACGTGCTACAGAGTTACGTGACTCGCTACGAATAAAGTGCTATTTAATTACTCGTTTTATAATCACTCCATGTGAGATTACCATTTGTCTCGTGCTCCAGCCGGTCCCGTGAGAAACGCGCCCGCTCCCGATTCTGTGAAAAATACTCGCTTTTTGCCTAGTCTAGTTTTGAAGTTTAGCTTTATTTTTTTGACAGAGACCTTTATTATTTGTCTATCTGGATAAAGGCAGTGTATTTAAATAGTAATAATTTAAATATTCATATAAGTAACTATTTTATGTTAACACGTTGACTGCGGCGGCTAATATATAAAACAATCCACTCGTGCTGCGCGCAACACAACAGGCGTGTATCAGTACGGAGGCACACCGTATGCGTACGAACCGCACGGGTGGCGCGGACACTAAAATAGGATACCTGTGTTTGCCGCAGCCAAAGTGTTAATACAAATATAACATATATATAACTATTTTATACATATTAACATAAAATATTTATTTATATCGTATTGATGGTAAGTGATTGGTTCGAAGTTAGAATTCGGGGGCACCAACGCCACACGTATTTCAGCGATATAGCAGCAGAGCTGAACTCTGCCGTGTCCTAATTGAAAGGTGTAGTAGAGGAGAGACATTTACACGAAGCATTCCAACTTAGTTTTCAGGAGTCCCCGTCTGTAGCCGACCTCGGCTAGGACTTTAATCTCATTTGGGGTTCAATACACATGACCAAGGGCAGCAGTGGCTACTTACCTCTTAGTCACTGCATTGATCGTATGGTCGTTTGGTACTTCTATGATATAAAAAATAATAAAATTCATAGCATTTTTACATACAATTTATTTTTATTTGCCTTAGTTGAAATAATAATACAAAAACTTCAAACCATTTACGAGACATTGTTATCGGAGTTCATGATGCCTGCATCGTTAGTCGTACATGACTGGCGATGAAGGCGACTTACGAATAACGTCCTATTTAATCACTCATTGCATAATAAATCCATACGAAATTACCATTCTCGTGTTCTCCGACCAGTCCTGTGAGAGACGCGTCCGATCCCGTTTCTGCGGAAAATTACCCGCTCGTTGCCTACGGTCCAGCTTTTAATCAATTTAGCTAACTACACAAACCCTTTATCAAGGCTGTATATTTAACGTTAAATAGTAGTTTCTTCGTATCATCTTAATCTTCTATGAATATCATCATTAGTATATTTATTACACTAAATTATCAGATGAGCAATTTGAAAAAAGAATACAAAAATGTTAACTCTTTTCAGATGCATTATCGGTGTTAATGACGCTTAAGGCTCGTCCACAAATTAGAGACCAAATGTGCAGTATTTGTCATATTAATTCAGTATCAATTTCCACAGAAACGCCTCATTGGCGGTAGAATTATAATTCGACCGGTGAAGTACCACCGCCGGGTTCACAATCCGCCGTAAAGCAATTCTTGTATTGCGGTCGGAAAGGTGTGGTTGTCGCACGACACGCGAGGCAACCATCTTAGTCCTCAGGAGTAGTAACGCTTCTGCGTACAACCTACTGAGACTTCAACTCTTTGAGGTTAGATGTGGATGTGCATGGACTGGAGTGATCACATAACAAGTGGCATGCGCACTCCTTTTATACTCTTCAAATTGACATTAGCAACTGTCAATTTGATCTCTAGGATTTGTGTAAAGGTTGTACATAGTTATATGTCTATGCCTGGCCTTTACGAATTACAAGGCTCAATAATAATTACTCATTGCGTAATCACTTCATAGGATTACCATTGTCCCGTGTTCCCCGGCCGCTCGTATGAAAAGTAGACTCATTCAGTCTCTATTACTAATACTGTCTAATATTAGTAAAATAGTGTCTTGCATGTAATTATCTTGTATCTTGAGTGCTAAATTTAAAAAAAGGATTTTTGGGCACTTGGCTATTTTTCGTAAAAGATAAGTGTTAACTCATTATTCAATGCGTACGTACGTTGAGTCCGCGCTCGTATAATTTGACCTCAAAATAATTGAGTTATTTTACCCCTTTAACATCCCACTGCAAGACTACTCTCCACAGCTGAGAAAGCCCAAGTCCATACTCTACGTTGGACCAATGTGGACTGGTGAAGAGATAAGTTGGCCGGCTGGTGTTGAATGTATTCAAAGCGCACTAAGGCCTACGACGTAACACGTTGACTGCGGCAGCTAATATTCGAAACAAATCACCCGTGCGGCGCGCAACACAATAGGTGCGTTACAGTACAGTACAGTACGACGGCACACACAGTATGCGTGCGAACCGCACGGGTGGCGCGGACAGTAAAACATGACAGGTGCGTTTACCGCAGTCAAAGTGTTAACTGGTATCCAATAAAAACAACCGGGACCGACAGATTAAAGCGTTAACCCATATTACACAATCCGTTATTATTCCTAGTGCTTATTACGTTATTATTCATAGTCCTTATTACGCGCTCCAGTGTTACGTGACCGGCGTTTACGAATTACGAGATCCTTTTTAATTACTCGTTACATAATCACTTCGTGGGAGTTATTATTTATCTTATTTTTTCGTCGACTCTTTATTATTACACTCTATGAGTATATACACGTAACGTATATACTTTAGAGTAATTATATACTTCTACAGATCCCATTACGGATACACAATCGACCATCTCTATTTATAAAACGGATTAACTAAAATGTAGCCATTTTGAACGTGTTTTATATTATATGAAATTATGTTGAAATCACACAATTTATTTATTACATTATATGAAAATGTCAAACGGTTTACGAGGATTGGGTAGGTCTCCCGAGGCTATTAGTCTTAAATCATTTTCATATATTAAAATTCGTGAGCAACATAAATTAAAGATTGTAATAAAATTTAAATTGATTGCTTAATATAATAAATAAATTTAATGTGTCCTTATTATTACTTAAATTTAAAGCCACAGTTCGGAACAATGTTATAATTATGTTACTTTAAACTTGAGCTACACATTTTATATTTAAATTGGTCAAATTCTTGAAATGTCCGCATGATTAGGACTAGAAGATTTTCTCCTAACATGTCAGTAATTAAGCAAGCAAACCGCAAATACTGCTACGAAGTACGACAAACCATTTAGACTTTTAACCGAGGGACGAGAGCTTCTCCAAACGATATGGTCTAATTTGAGGCATACCACATACAAAATGGCTCATTATTCGACTATATCCCACATTAAGCCTCCTAAAAGCTGGCAGCCTTAGCTTAATGGCACAGCCAAAGAATGGCGGCAGACAACACCGCGATTAATTACCGCTTAACCCTGGAGCTGCGATCCAGCGCCGACGTTAATTTATTTGTCCACATTTCCAAATTAACTTAATCAGTTCACATTACTTAAAATATAATTAATAAAGACTTTTGACATATATGTATATACGTGGTTCTTATAGATTATAGAATTTTGGACAAGACTCCAAAGACATGACCAATTTCTGCCTGATTAACACTATTGTGTTAACTCCATGTTCCACTTGGCTTATGGTGATGCACGAGGCGTTCCAACTTAGTCCTGTGGTCGATCTCAGATAGAAATTCTATTCTATTCCGGGTTGATTACAAGTGTCTATAAGCAATAGTCACCACTTATCATCAGATTGCCGGCGTGGTTCCTTGGTACTACTATGCAATAAAAAACGAAGAAAAGAAATGGCCGATCTAGATAAACCATGCTGAAAACAGACATTTGTCTGTGACACAAACATCGCTCCCACCGGAAATAAAACCCGAAATACTGGTTTCATTAGCATTAGAGGCGTAGTCAAAACCACAGTGAGAATCGATTGTCGTTATGTAATATCTTTTTAGTTGAGTTTTATCGCCTATAATACCAACTCGTACCTAACTTTTTATGTACATCACGTGTCCCTCATACAACAGACAAAAATACTATATTTGAATCTATTGCATATTTTATATGCCTGTTAAAGTAAGGTACTTGCAAAGTTTAACGTGTTTTTCACACAAGTCTCAAGATCACAGTTAAATTCAGATTATATCGATACAAACAATAATTGAATAGATAAATGCTCAAGTGAACAAGCTATCTTATTTGCATTTTCTTACAACTATATAGAAAAAATATTCATCATTATTCAATCGTTGTTCGGTCATTAGTGAACAGATGCGTATATTTTTTTTGTTTGTATTTTTCTTTATAAAATGAAACAAGATTTTTTGTTTTGTGACGAAACGTGTTCGATACTTTATATAAAATTGTAGTATCTTAGAAACGTTCCATTTTTAAAACTATTTTATACAAAAATAATTTAAGACTTTTATAGAGGATAACGTATTTAGTCTAATACGATTAAACCGGTCTGCGTTGAATTTGAAGTAAATTGGCATATAAATTAAGTAAGTAACTCAATTTGTTGAATATTTTAATCTTGATATTGTCATTGAAATAATATAGACATTCACATTACAAGGATAGCTTGAATACACTATAGTATATTATAGTAAATAATATAGCGTGGTACCACTTGTAAGGTCATAATTTTTATTAAAATTGTCGACAATGCCCTAATCCTGCCTAAGGCAGTGCAGTGAAGTAAGCATCA
>DWKL01003241.1:0-11715 GCA_018249415.1 Phareas burnsi | reverse complement strand
ATCCGCATTGGAGCAGCGTGGTGGAGTATGCCTTCCTTAGTTGTGGGAAACCCGTGGTGGGACATAAAGAAGGTTGAAGCCAATATATAATTATATTTTCTAGGAACAAAAAATTAAACATCTTATCGACATGTGTAGTGGCTGTTGGTATTAACGGCCTCGACAGCTTCACCGATCTTGGTGGCGAGCCTGGAAGCGCTCAGCCGGGACATTAGACTATGGTCATGAAGAGGAGAATGATTTTGCTCAGTGGCCGGAGCCACTACTCGAAGCCGTTCGCTTCTTCTGATGGGGAATTGCTACTGGCGAGCTTTTATAGTCAATCTTGTAGGGACTGGTGACGTCATAGCCAAGCGGCACATACGGCGTGATCAGGTGTTTTCTTAGTAACAACTGCCCTCTTATAATATATATATACATACATATATACATATATATATATATATGTATATAACATGTTACACATACATATTATCGCGAAAATTATACATTTTAATTGTATAACGGATACTTACGATATGCGCTTTTTTAATTGCCGATATTTCGACCCAATTATATAGATCGTGGTCACAGGAAAACTGCGGTAGACTGGGTCGAAATATCGGCAATTAAAAAACCGCATATCGTGAGTACCCGTTATACAATAAAAATATGATTATGTATTACAATTTCTTATTATACTGTCGAGTATACTAATTACCTTTTAAAATTTGGAAAGAACTTCGGCCTAACGCTTTCTTAGGCATTAACGTGTGATAGTGAAAAAGATTATTGGGAAGTTGCGTACACTAAAATGTCTAAATGAAGATGCAAATCGGACAAAGAATGATGATATAAAAGAGCCTAATTTCTTTGCAGGTGTCAAATACAAATCGGTGGAAGACAAATTTAAGAAACGGGAAATGGCACGTAAGCTCTTGTTGAAAAGACGTAATGTGGAATATGTGTTACAATATGGTAACGTCACACCCTTTATGTGGTACAAGGGTAGATACAGGTGCTTTTACTGCGCGGAGCCCATGAAAGACCCGGTATTGTTGAGAGAACACACGGCCAAAGTGCACCAATTCGCGAATCTGGAACTGGTTGTACACGACAGGACGAAGAACAATAGGAACAGGGATGCGGCTGTCAAGATTGACGTGACGGATATATCTTGCAAGTTGTGCCCGCAAGCGGTGAACAGTTTGGAACAACTGATCCACCATTTGATCATAGCACACGACGCGGAATATGACGTGAGTGTTCCAAATTGCCTTTTACCCTTCAAATTGGACAAGGAACACCCTTCGTGCCCCATCTGCAACTTACAATTCGTGTTCTTCGAATACTTGCTTCGTCACGCGAATAAACACCATCTAGCGCATGACTACATTTGCGACGTTTGCGGCACTAGCTTTCAGGGCGAGAATCACCTCAAAATGCACAACAGGTATTACCATCGGGAGGGCGGTTACACGTGCGACCACTGCGGGATTAGCCTCGCGACGCTGTCCAAGAAATCGCTGCACGAAAAGAACGTCCATATGATGAATCTGCTAACTTGTCCGCACTGCCCCGAAACGTTCAAAAGTCCGTATTTCAAGAAGCTGCACCTGGCGAACGTTCACGGAGTCGAAGAGCTGAAAATCAAGTGTCCTTACTGTCCGAAGGTCTATCCGCAGGAGAGCATCATGTCGAGACACATGAGGCGGGTCCATCTGCGCGAGAAGAACGTTGAATGCGAGGTGTGCGGAGACAAATTCTTCGGACCTTATGACGTGAAGTTGCACATGTTGAAACATAACGGCGATAAGAAGTTCGTATGCACAGTTTGCGGGAAAAAGTTTTCCAAAAAGAGCAACTTGAATTCACATTTCGTGATTCATTCCGGGAAAAGGAAATATTCGTGCAAGATTTGCAGTAAGGATTTTGCACATCGTCCGAATTTAAGGATGCATTTCAGGACTCGTCATCCGCAGTACGAACCGAGGTATATGGTGGAAGAGAGTACGGGGATCGTCGATGATGTGGATGAGTCAGAATTAGTCCAGATGGAGTTCGTTAAAGATGAACTCGAGGGGGCAGAGTTGATTGGACAGTACGTCGATTGACTACCTAGAATCTAGAATCGGTAGAAACTTGCTTGAATTATTCATGTCTTTAGTACAAGAGCTTCATGAATTAAAACAATGAATGAATGCATTCCAGTATATCTTGAAGTACCAACGGCAGTAAAGCGATAATAAATTAAATGTCGATAAAACGGATGAGACAGAATTTGTTTAGATGGAGTTCGTTAAAGACGAACTCGAGGGGGCAGAATTGACTGGATAGTACGATGAATAACTAATTAAAACTAGAATTGATAGAAACTTGATTGGAAGATTAATATCTTATAGAATCATAGCTTTAATGAACTGGAACAAAAGAACGAAAGAAAACATTACAATATTTTAAGGCAACAAACGCCAAAATAAGTCACACGTAATGGTTCCACAAGGTTCGATATTTAGTTAAATTCAGATCACCTAGCGGCACAATTTGACAACCATCTAATTTTTATTTACTTACTAATAGTTTGCTAATATTGTGTGAGTAAATAAGTGGTAGAGAATAATAATTGTTTTAATCTATGAACAAACTCTTTTCTCTGTACTCTTAACCAATATCTCGCTGAGGCATTTGTCTTCTTAATATTGAGGGTTATACATTTCTATAGGTTCATATAGAACTAATACCGCCGTCGTGCCACTTCGTTTAAAAACCACTTTCCAACTAATGCCACTCCGTTTCAAAACCACTTTCCGAGTTATGGTAAAAGAAGAGGGTAATATTTAAAAATTAGAGCTACTTAATAACTAGACGCCATGTGCAAGAGTTTAAAAAATAATACAAAAATAGATCCCATAGAGCACTTCAATAGTAAAACTTTTAATTGAATAGGAAAACCACAAAATATCATAATTGGCTAGATGTTGGATAACGACATTTTAGCTTAAGGACGGCAGCATTCGTTTGGTTGGTTATTACAAATTTACTGATTTACCAAAATCATTCCTCGTCTCTTTGTCGACGTCTAAGTACGGCTTGTGGAGTTTGAAAAGTAATAACTATTATTAAAAATCACTCAGTGGAGCTATCTTCTGCTTCATGCTTCATATCAATACTTCTCTTGCGGTCTTGAAAGTGTAGTTATCCATTCGGCTGCTAATCAAAACAATGAAACGGCCAATAGGTTTCTAGATAAGACAGAATAGTCTGCATCAGGGGTCTCGTCGATTGTTAATTTTATGACTCCGGGAAGACTGCTTGTTGTAGTCACGAGTTGCCGTGCCAAGTGAGGCAAGAGGAGGCTGGCACCCCTAAGAGCAAGCATCGTGTAAGAGAGGTACCAGTGTGTTTAATAGAGATCCCTGGATCTCTACATCCCAGGTGGCTTCCGAGGGGGTTTTAGTGGGTAAAAAACCCTCAACCCAATCTATCCCCCAAGATAGTGCGTTAAGTGGATACTGTAGCCCATGGACACCCACGTCTAATCTCAAACAAAACTGAAGTTCTGTCCGAGGTCATACGTAGATGCGTCACTTTTCCTGAGGATTGAGATGGTCGCCTCGCTGTAAATTTGCCGCAACCGCACCTATCCAAACGAAACAAACTGTACGGCGGATTATGAGGATTAGCTTACTTGCCAAAAAAGAACTTTTCCAGTACTTATGACAAGATTCCTAACTGATTACTAGCTGGATGATCTAACAATGACATGTTTCTGCTAATCTATTGATCAATTGCGTATTAACGGCACGCGAACAAAAGAGAAATATGAAAAGTATTTTAATTATTGTTTTCAATATGTGTAATCTCCTTGTTTTCCCTAAAAGAACCGAGGACAGTAAAAGGTACTAAAGTAATGAAGGGGAACAAAATAACAATACATGCCCGTTTTTGCTATTAAATAAAAAAATATTTCATTTCTTGCCCTCATAATTCGCCGTGAAGTAATTTTTGTGTTTCGCTTGGAGAGGTGCGATTGTCGTACACTCACAGCCAGGCGATAGTCTTAGTCCTCAGGAGTACGCATCTAAACGACCTCAGACAGAACTTCAGTTTTGCTTGAAATTACGTGTGCGTGTCCATTAGCTGCAATGACCACTCAACATCAGGTGGCCTGCACGCTGTTTGTTACTCTTGAAACATTAAAAACTGTGTGCTTTTATTTAGCTTCTAAAAATCGTAGCGAAGAAACATACTATCCCACACAGATAATAGCCACAGTACAGGCATTTTTGGAATATTTGCTAGTTAGGCTTCAACAACTTTATATTGTTAAAATATTCTATGGTGTTAAATAAGTATCTTTGAATCTTAACTTACAAAAATTAGCAATTCCCACAACCATATCCCAAAAGCTATTGAAAGTGTTGCATGACTGGCCTGGCTACCTCTGAGCCTACCTCTGAGCATATTTGTGCGAAACAAAGAATAAAGCACCAATGTTTTCCTTGCAGGAGAACCAAGAGGTGGCCAGGCAACAGTCCTGTCGATCGATACACATCGCTACGAGGAAGACGAGTTGATGATACAAATCGAGCCAGCGCGCATGAAAAAACAGCTCTCCGCGAGAGAGAAGCGGAAGATCTTCAGGAGCAATGTCGTCCACGTCCTCACGAAGTCCACAGTGATGCCATTCCGTTGGCTAAAGAGTTCGTACCGATGCTTCTACTGCTACGACATATTTCAGGAGTCGTCAGATTTGAAGAACCATCAGCACATTCATGTAGGAGATCAGGTTAAGGAGCAAGCGATGAGTAACTACTGGGAGCCTGTCGTATACGTCGATATATCCAGTCTGTCATGCAAGCTCTGCCCCGAACCAGTGTCTGATCTGTATGATCTCATCGATCACTTGATAGCCAAACATGACGTCGTTTACAACAAGGATGTCGGCATCTGTATGGTGGCGTTCAAACTGGACAATTTTAACGTGAACTGCTTGGCTTGTGGCGCGAGTTTCTACACGTTTGGACCCCTCTTGCATCATACAAACAAAGACCACAAGGGCACATCGGCGATCCTTTGCGACGTGTGCGGACAACACTTCAAAGATGCGAACCTGTTGCGGCTTCACGTGAAAACTGTGCATGAGAACACAGGATTGCTTTGTCCGGAGTGCGGCGAGAAGTTCGAGACGCGAGCGAAGTTGAAGACGCATCAGAAGAATCAACACAATATCGACAGGAAATACAAGTGCCTGATCTGCGCGCAGACATTCCAGAGTCACTACAAACGGTCGAGACACATGGCGTCCGAGCACAAGAACAGGCAAGAAGTGAAGTGTTTGCACTGCCCGAAGACCTTCGTGTTCCGCAGTATGATGATGACGCATCTGAGGGACACACATTTGAAGGTCCGGAATCATATTTGCGGGATTTGCGGATGGAAAGCATTCAATAGCAATCGTTTAAAGAATCACATGTACAAACACAGTGGGGAGAAGAACTTCAAATGCGAGGCGTGCGAAAAGGCGTTCACAACGAAAAAGATTATGAAGGCGCATTTTGCAAGGATGCACAAAACGCCTCAACAATCAATGATGGCTTTTGAAAATCCATACGTAGGGACGTTAGGATCTTAGTGATGGAACTGCTTATGAATCTTTTTTCAACTTTAACGCTGTCGCGATCCCTGATGCGATTACATCGGATAAGGTCTTTTTGGGGTTTGAATCTCGGAACCCCAGCATGCGAGATCGAAGTTCATACAATAAGGTTAAAACTATTTAATTCTTCCAATAGGCGATAAGAACTGTGTTCTTGGAATAGGGTATTGTATTTTTTTTAAATTTCAACCATGTATTCGTTGCATTAATTACTCCATATAGAAGTAGTATTTTACTCACTACAAAATCGGCTCCATTGAAAGTTCCATGAGAATCGGTTCAACCATTTCTTAGCCTGTGCAGACAAGTACATTTATATTTATATGTACATTATTACAAGTATGCCACTAAAGTGAAATATATTGTGGAAAACAATTTAATACACAATAAAATGAATAAGATTCTTATACACATTTGGTTTTATTGCTACTTTGTATATTATTTCAAGCATAATCGTCACAAGAGTCTAGTATGCATAAGCTTTCAGGCTCGATCCCTGGTAGACAGATCTATATTGAATTTTGTGTCTGTCCTTGTTTTGTCCTGTTTGTTTGGGTGTGTCTATGACTGGTTTGTATGGTGTGGAAGGTTAGATTATAGTCCACCACGCTGGCCAAGTGTGGATTGATAGACTTCACCCTTTTGGACAGCTGGTAGACCGGCCGGCCGAGGAGGTACCACCGCCACCGTCGCAAACTGACGAAGCAATACTTGTGTTTAGGTTCGGAGAGTTGCGGTTGCCGAGTAAACTTTCAGCGAGGCGACCATCTCAGTCCTCAGAAATAGTAAAGCATCTACATACGACCTTAGATGTGAGTTCAGTTACAGTATGGGTTACAGTGACCACTTAACATGAGGTGGCCTGCATGCTTGTTTGCTATTCTTCTAACATTAAAAAAACCTTCCAGAACACATATGTAGATCGTTGTCGTTAAAGCAAATTATGACTCCTAATGTAATTGTCCAAAAAATTATTTTATTTTAAATGCTTACCGACGATATACATAAGATTTACTTGTGTTAAGTATTCAACTGAGGCATGTATGAGGGCGTACACGTCGTCAGCTAGAACTATATTTAGCTTTATGGTATGGTAGAACTTGTTCGATCGGGGAGGCACCACCGCACAATCCGTTGTGAAGCAATTCTCATGTTCCGGTTGGAGAAGTATTTATAAAGAAGTAATTACTCGTTACTTTCTAATATCGTAATAAAGTATCTCAGTAATTTGATAACGTCGTCATTGATAAGATTTAATTGATTTAACTTTGAGTATTTACTGAACTATATAATAAAAATGGTTCCTTAAATAGTGATTTTTCTTAAGTACTCACTTTTAATTCTTTATAAATATGAACGTATTTGATAGTAGTGACTCATCTACGTACGACCTCTGATAAGACTTGTCCTGTTTGAGGTCAGATGTGTCAATGAGCTGCAGTGACCATTTAACATACAGCACACTTCTCTCTCTCTCACTTGGTTCTCTTTAAACATAAAAAAGCAGGATAGTTGACTGAGAAGACTTACTAATCGAAACTTTCTGCAACATTCATTTTTCTTTTAAGGGTTCATTTAAACTGTTTTTATTTGTATAAGCGAATTAATTTGTATATATTTCTAGTATGTGTTAATTTATATGACATACTTATTATGTATTACATATATTATAAACTTTATTAATTACGGTATATATTTTAATGCACTATTCATTTCTTTTTAAATTTATTCTTCAGTCCTAGACCTCCGGTCCTAGGTCTGTTGGCAGAAATTTCAAATTGAAATAAATGGGACCTTTGTACATTTTTTTATATTTTTTATGGTTTAAGTGTACATTCATTTTTAAATAAATAAAATAATCAATAAAGGTAGACCAATTTTATTTATATTATCGGCAATATGTAGGAAACACGAGGGGACTATTACTACTGTTACTTGTACTACTACTACCACTTCTAGTATTTCTACTACTGCCACTACTAGTACTAGTACTGCTACCACTTCTAGTACTTCTACTACTACTAGTACTAGTACTGCTACCACTTCTAGTACTTCTACTACTACCACTACTAGTACTAGTACTGCTACCACTTCTAGTACTTCTACTACTACCACTACTAGTACTACTACTACTGCTACTACTACTACTACCACTACTAATGACCAATATACCGAATTCGTCATTACAGTAACAGTGCAGCTAAATATACATGAATCGACTTATAATATAAAAATGATCTGAGTTTCATCTGTCGCCGCAAATGATACCGACGCCATGGATGCATCTAATCCAATTATCAATAGAGAATCTTATTAAAATGAGGCTTTTAGTTGTCAAAGAAATCGATAGTTGCTTTGTGACGGAATATTGCAACCTCAGATGGCACTTAACATACCAACTGACTAAGAAGAAATTTTACTTTCAGGAAAAAGAAGATCAGATGGAGATTCAGCAGATTCGAAGACAGACGATGAAGATTTAAAGCTAAAGGAATCCTTTTCGGAACACTTCCTAACAGGCATGAGTAGTTTGAATAGCAATGCTAAAACTAAACAAGATATGACCAAGCAGGAGAAACTGGAAGTGACAAGAAGAAATATAACGCAAGTGTTGATCAATTCAACAGTGCATCCCTTCAAATGGCTGAGGAGCGTGTACAGATGTTTTTACTGTTATGAGGAGTTCAAGGAACCGAAGCAATTGTTACCGCATTTCGGTAGTCATTGCAAGACAGAGGAGATTTACATAGCAATGAACAATTACTGGGAAACTGTGGTGTACGTCGACGTGTCGACGATATCTTGCAAGCTTTGCCCGACGAAAATAGACAATTTGAAGGAACTCGTCGACCATTTGACCGAAAAGCATGAAATTCAAATCAACAAAAGTATCGCTATTGGGATGGTTCCGTTCAAACTGGATGAGACTTCGGCGAAATGTCTCGAATGTGGCTATGTTTTCAGAAGTTATGCGCATTTATTCGTTCACACAGTAAGAACGCATAAAGCATATTCGGTGGTGCACTGCAATATATGCGGGCAACACTTCAAAACGTCCAAGGACATGCACCTCCACAAAAGCGTGACGCATTCGAAGAAGGAAGTCAAGTGTACCGTATGCGGGCTTATTATGGCTGTGACGAAAATGAAAGCGCATCTCCAAAACTTTCACGGGAAGAAGTACGACTGCTTTTACTGTTCGGAAAAGTTCGTCACACACTACCAGAGAGCGAGACACTTTATCGAAGTCCACAAAAGCAGAGAGAACTTGAACTGTACTTACTGTCCAAGGACGTTCGTCTTCGAGAGTTCGTTGAAACGACATGTGCGTGAGATACATTTGAAAGAGAAGGATTCTGTTTGTGATATTTGCGGGTGGGAGGGCTTCGGCAAGGCCCGGATGCAGAGGCACATGATGAAACATAGTGATGAAAGGAACATCAAATGCCCCGATTGTGACAAGTCGTATAAAACAAAGAAGACTATGAGACAGCATTTTAGAAATATGCACCAGAAATCGGAGAAAGTTAAAGATGAAGTACTTAAAACTTTTATCGATTTATAAAAATCTAGTGTACTTAGCGGCTGTTAAGGCATTTTGACTTTGACCCAGTTAGGTAGTTTAGGAACGCTACAGTTAGAATAGTTAAATGTAGATTATAATCTACATTTTTTATTCTCAAGGGTTTTGTATAATTTTCATGGATCAAAACAACCCTATGTTCATGTCCATGACACATATTACACTTGTTTCTCCATTACAATATCCGTTTTCAATGCTGTTGTGTTCTGATTGGAAGTGTGGTAAGGGAGAGATACTAACTCAAGGCGTTAAAATTAAGTCTTCAGGGGTAGCAACGTATATGTGGCCGACCTCAAGACCTACAGACTTATTTGGTGTTGATTTCCGATGTCAGGTCCCGATGTAGCTATTTAGGCGCTGCAAGCAAAAATAATCTTTGAAGCCCTTTACAATGATATCTTGCAACTCATGGGCATGTGGTTCAGGAATAGTATGATGCAATTTTAAACCGACTTAATCTTTAACGACTTAACGGTTTTACCTTCAGGACTCAGTACTGTAATTTTTATAGCATTTTTCTCTTCGTGCAAGTGCCCTTAATTTAGCCGCTCTAGGCAATTGCCCGGCTTGCCCCCTTAGATCGGGCTCTGACTGATGTGAGGCCAGATGACAGTGTTGATTTGACACGATTTCACAACCTTGTTTGATACTTTTAAACCATAAAAAATCTGGCCAATTACATGAATATCTTTTTAATCGTGTAACGGGTACTCCCGATACGCGATGTTTTAATTGCCGATATTTCGACCCAGTTGCGATACTGAGTACCCGTTAACCAATTAAAATGTACAATTTCCGCGATAATATTAGATTAAAATCTTGTTTATAAACTAAGAAGGTTTAACGACTGTTATCCAATGATAACAACCGGAACCGACACCTTTACATGCCCTGCAAATCACGGAAGGGCGCATGAAACTTTAGCTATTAGTGGTCACCTATCCAACTGCCGACCGTATACGACGTCGCTTAACTTCGTTGATAGGTTAGGATCTACGCAAGCCGTGGGACTATATGCACTTGTTTTTTTTATTTATTTACCCTTTATTGTTAAATATATAGGTGCTAGAACGATGGTTCGTCCGGAATAGTACTACCGTTGCCCTCATGACGGTCAAGAAGCAATTCTTGTTTCGGTTGAAATGGTGCGGTTGTCGGGCACACTCACAACGGGACAACTGTTTTTAGTCCTCAGGAGTAGTAACGCATCTACTTCAGCAGACAGAACTTCAGCTTTTTTTGAAAAAAAAAAAGATTTGAATGTGCATGTGCTGCAGTGACCAATTAACATCAGGTAGCCTGCACGTTTATTTGTTCATTCGTTTGCATTTTGTTACTTTAACTCTTTCGATGCTATTAGCCATTAGGATTCCCTGTGTCGTAAATGCCATGGACACATACAAAACGAGTACAGAAACATCCAGACCCAGAACAGAAGTCTTTTAATCATCTAGATGTCTGCCTGTCCGGAAATCGGACCCGGAACTATCTGCGTGTCCTCCTGTTTGGTCACCGCTGTGTTAGGTGGGTCGCTTATCGGGTCGGATACGATTCCTATTAATATATTGTTATTGAAATGTGTTTAAATAAGATATTGAATTTAGCGTCCTTTGTCATATGACCCTTAGTAGGTTATGCCTATCATCATGTCTTAATGTAACAGAGTTACATGTAGTGGTTGAAAGTAATTTCATTATTACAAAATAAATAATATATTAGAACAAAATTGTTTAATTTCACGGAAATCCTGTTTTGATATGTATTACCAATTCGTTATGGCCAATATGGAGCTTATCTTTGAACGCCATACTTTATGGTCGTATAAAGAAAAGCGCGTTGTGCTGCGCATATTTTAGGGGATCTTCAACTAGCTAAGGGTGGTGAAATGTTGGGGCTGTTCGTTTTCTACAGTGTATAAGCGAGATACAAATACAAAAGATGCAATTTCGGATTATATGATTTATTTAGGCAAGGTCCGACTCGCACAATGTTCAAAACGGTCAAAAAGATTGGCACGGACTATACGCTCTACTGTTGGCGGTCCTACAGGACACTATTCCTATAACAGCGAAGTCGTGTTATCGATAAGACTATTGGTGAGGAATTTCGCAATAAAAAATAGAATAAGACTACTTCGTAACATTCCGCGGCCAAATTGTATGATAATCTATATATTTTTTTAAACTAGGCTAGTGGTTAAGATTCTAGCCTCTCACGGTTGGCGTCTGAGGTTCGAATCCCGGACGCACCCCCGATTTTTCGAAGTTATGTGGGTTTTAGAAATTAATTATCACTTGCTTGAAGGACAACATCTTGAGGAAACCTACACATCTCAACGTTCTTTGTAAAGTTCTCAAAGGTGTGTGAAGTCTATCAATCTCCACTCAGCCAGTTTGGTAGTCTATGGCCTAATCCTTCTCATTCTAAAAGGAGACCCGTACCCAGCAGTAGGGCATTGATGGGTTGATAATGATATATTTTAAGACTTGCAGTA
>DWKL01003240.1:0-11717 GCA_018249415.1 Phareas burnsi | reverse complement strand
GTCAAGCTTTACCTTGAGTGACAGTTAACCGAATTTCGTAAACGATATAAAAGCGTCTCCGTGAAAAGCTCTATAGTAAAGTTTCAACCGAATTGAAATGAATTGGAATAGAATACTGTCACACATACATAACATACAAAAATTCACGTATTTTTTGTCTGTTAGATTACTTGCCAATTCTTATGCACTGAAGGAATTTGACAGTAACAATTTGCTATAATATGCATTTGAAATAATTTGTTTATATTTGTACAAAATTTTACCAAAAAATGTTATATATGGTTTAAGTGAGGAACGTAAAAATGTATCGAATTCAATTAGATATTTTTATTAGGCTCCGCCGTGGGCAGGTAGGATTTATGTTCATAATATATTCGACTACCCTATGTAGGTTCCATTGCGTCATGTCCCAATCATAATGACGGAAAACATTTTTTTATGGAGTAACTTTAAAACATCTTGCCACATGTCTACTACAAAAGCAAAATCAGTAATAATAACAGTACTAAATATGATCCGTGTTTTTAAAAGCTTGCGTTCTCTACTTAAATCAACCATTTATGTAAATTTTATAATTGTTAATTAATTTAAATAATGTTTATATTAAAAAAATTAATAGAATGTTTGGTGCCATTATTTTGTTACGTGCCACAGGTCGATATAAACACAATACTGTATTAATTGACTTAACGGAATGTTGATATTTTATGCTAATATTAATTTCATTTTTAAAGTCATTTATTTCCATTTACAAGTAGAACCTGTGATACGATTGTTTATTTTACAAATTGAAACATACATTTAAACGTTAATACAAGACTGTTTTCAAAACTTAGGTATCGGATATAGAGACGTTGATTTATGGTAGAATATTATATACCCAACTTTTGTTATTGGTACTTAGTAGCATGAAATTATGATAAATAATCACTTCAGGATTCCGCCTGATACTGTCCGATGTTGAGGTCTCTATAGTCGTGCCTAAACTCTGTAAATAGTGTTGTAGAGTAAGCGTATAATGTAATTAATTTTATGTAAATTAAAAATGTTTTATTTATCTCATGTTCATATTTAATTTTTGCATTTGTTTCAAAGTATATTTATTTTTTTCTACTACTGCGAGATGCGTTCTCAATTAGTTGTTGCACAGAGTAATATTTATCTATATTTATTGAGAACACGTTATATTTGATTTTAGACAAATTTATTTAGCTGTAAAATAATTAATTAGAACATTTTTATATGTTAAGTTGGAAGTAGGTGGAAATGTATCAATGTTGTGTTTTAAAATTCGTTAGAAATGTAACATTTAGTAATAAACATGGGAAATTTGGTTCGGTTGAGTATGGTTATATGAGTATGGTATTCGAAGACTACTCGTCTGGATATGGATTAAATGTATAATGTTATATGCACCATACCAGGTCCTCGAATAAACAATAAACAAAAAGGGATATAAAAGAAATTGTCCGTTTTTATTACATAAAATTAAATTCTTTGTAAAGTGATATTTTTATACGTTTTAACATCTCTTTATAATTAATTCACAGACCATGTGGCGTGTGCTTAGTGTATGCCATATAATATTAAGTATTCGTGTACAGTAACTCTCAACAGGTTTTCTTCCATTAATGACGAATTTTAAAAGAAAAGGTCCATATTGATCACCCTAATGATATTATTCACCTTTACCGACATTGTCAAAGTACAATAACTAATTAAGATTGAAATTAATGAACATGTGACAATTGTATTACCGGGATCAAGTGCCAAAGCACGCAAGTTAGCGCTAAAGTTTTTAATGTCACGGAGGTCGCCCATGCCCGCCATGCTGGATAGTCCAAATTATAAACAATGCATGCAACAGGACCTGAGAAAATATTTACATGTTGACATTGTTGTAATAAAGCATCTTTTGATGTTTCGAGGATGTATGACGTCTTGCTCTTTTTAGTTTTTATATTACGCCTGTATTGTATTATCATAATTGATGATGATAAAAGTACTCTACTATAGGTAGTTTATAAAAAAATGATGGGTTCGTGAAAATAAAAACTAAATAGATTAATTTATATATTTCGTCCAAGCTGTTAGTATCAACGATGCGAAAAGACTTGGTCAAATTAAAATAAGCTAAATACCTACTACGTAATGATATTATTATGGGAACTAAACTAGACGGGTATCAATTATTCTTTTTCTTACAACTAAACGTATGGTCTGTCACCAGATAAGTAAATATTATGTATTTTAACACAGTAATTATTGTGTTAATTTAAATCGCGTACGTTTATGGTGTGTCGTGTAACTGAGATCTGTAATCCAAAGAATAATTAATGTCTGGCGAGTGGTAGAGTTTAGTCATTAAACAAAGTACATAATGTATTAAGTTATAATTTAAGTTACAACGAATAATTATTCGTATCAGGTGCATTCATATTTATAATGAGTAAAGTAATCGAGAACTCAAATCCAGAACGTGGTATGTAGAAGCTTATTTAAAGTACATATTTGGATTTATTCTATATTCAAAAGTTTTATTTTTAGTTTGTGAGAAAAAATAAACTATTTTTACCCGACATTGCACAACTGTGCCATGTAACATACACTTGCCATATTCCACATTATTTTTTATATTATATAATATTGTCATGCCAAATAGCTGACCATTGATATAATTATTGTAACGTATTTTTAACTTTTTTATGAATGATGTGCATAATTAGTGTATAGTAATCATGCAACTATTACAGATAATGTAGATTTGATGTGTGTAGACCGAATAAAAGACAGTCGTCGATTAAATCATTAGAAAAAAAACTCCCTGGCTGTCGATCTTCTTGATGTGTAGTAGATGTGCATAATAACATTTAAGTAATCATTATCGTTTCATGTTTATCAGACAAATTACTTAATTTCGATGATGTTTTAATGTAATCTTATTCTATAAGGTGCGCAAGGGAAAGTTGGAAATTGACACCTAGTTACAAATTTGTGGAATGTTGTCAGTCATGTTTTATCATCGCCAAGAAGATAAAAAAAATAATTGTTACGCGAAACCATTCGATGTAAAACATCAACCGTTGTAGTGAAATAATTACGTCTATAACCACCTGCTGTAGTTGTATCCCCACTACCATTAAAAATGTTTCGTAATGTGCCAAAGTAACAGGAACCAATACGTTAGCCAGATATCATCTGATGAAAAGGCGTACAGGGTAATAATAATGAATTTTGGAATTATTAAAGTACAGAAAATGATTGTCTATAAATTTCTTTATTTAAACTCCTAATATTCCTATAACGAGCTTATTAATATTATTAACAAAATATGTAAGAATCTTAATCAAGTAAATATACATTATAGGCATACGTAATTTAAAGAAACTTTAAACAGGATCGTGAACAATGTAGCTGATTGTCTCTGAAATTATACTTATTACTCGGGCAAATTAACTCGTCACCTGCCATTAATACGAGCGGAAAAAACAAATAGCTCTAATATCAGAATACTTATTTTAACCGTTACATCAAAGTTAGGTTCTTTCTCAAACATAAAAATGAATACTGAAATATCAATAAGAAAAATATCAATAGTTTGAAACCGTGACTAATGAAATATGAGACTGAATATAAGTAGTTAATATTCAAGCAGATTTTTATTTGCTACGCTTTTTCAGTCATAATATATGTCAGTAGGAAATAAGCATTAATAAAAATGTTGCTTATTTTGAAACTTAAATTTTGCTTACTTTAACACCAGTCATTGTTATTTTAAAAACTTACAGGTTTAATTTTAATTCTCAACGATGTTTTAAGGCTAAAATGGCTAACGCCCCCCCCCGTTAGCCCCGTTAGCTGTGTGAGCGCAGGCGAACCGTATTCCAGCCAAGTTTCTAGTTAAGTCTACCGAGTTATAGATACCTATAAAATCTTACGTATACCAATAAACATCATAAATGTATATAATTCAATAAATTTGTCTAAGTCACATCGACTTCAAAAGGAATTGCATTAATTCTAAAAATAATAATTAAATTAGACCGAGTACAAGCTTAAGAAATATTTCATCTTTGAATATTTTAATCTTTTGGAAGTGTCAATACATAATTGTACAGTGTGTAAATATAATTGTACCTAATACAGTGCACAAAATTTCTTCTAATGTAATTTATAAGATCATTTTTTATGCTAAATATCTATCACATACAACGTATTCGCGAACTTGTGCTTCTGTATATTTAGCTTATCGAAGCCATTCCACGGCTCTACGCCATGTGTTGCCCTTTGCACATTCGCCAGTATATGCCTTTCAAGTTCACCAGTTCCGAATGCGTCCCGCGTTCAACGATCTTACCTGAATCAAAATAATGAAAGATTAAATATTTTTATCGACCAAGATAACATAAGTATGTAATGTACATCCGTAAAAAGCTTCTATAATTATAATTAAAACTTCTATAATTATAATATTTGAATCATAATAAGAGTATCTATGTAATCAATTCATATAACTTTAATTTTATACAACTAAACGTAGCGTCGACCCACCTGACCGAACACCTATGGACTTTTAAAGCGCAACAGTGAAAACTGTAATACATCTCCGCTTTTGAAGGAAAGTTCAACTAGCACCATGTCGAGAATATTTTAACTTTATCTTATGAATTGAGTTGAGAAATTATGAACCGAGGAAACAATTACTTTTCTGCGATGCATGGTTAAACAAAGAAATATATTTTTACATTGAGAATAAGATTTATAGATTACTATACTTGTAAAAAAACATTAAATTTGCTGAGAACTACTTTTATGTGCGGTTTTACAAACTGGAACATACCTTTTTCTAAGACGCATATCAAATCAGCATCCTTGATGGTGGAGAGACGGTGTGCAATAGTAATACAAGTTCGTCCTTTAGATGCCTTTTCTAGAGCTTCAGAGACGGTCTGTAATGTTAAAATTGGATTAAATTATAAATTCTACAGAAATAGATACCTATAATTTTTATATCTTTATTTATTACTAATCTGTGTATACATCATATCGCGAATATAACAGAACAACGACGTAATTACGTTTTTACAATTCTTCAGAAGAATTTATAAGTTTGGTATTGTAAATATCGCTCGTATTTTTAGTCATATCAATTCATATCTGTATTGAAAACTACTCTAAGAAGTACTCTGAGATATTTTTCTGTAGACAGATTTTCTACGACGGAAACTAAAGACATCGACAATTCGACATGCCAATTTTAATTTTTTGTACTTACGTTATTCTTCTTTTAGATGAGCGATATGTAAGATGGCAACATTGTGATTCTTTGTACTTTCTAGTATGTCTTATATTCTATAATAACTAATACTTACTCTTTCACTATTGGCATCCAAAGCAGACGTAGCTTCGTCCAGAAGCAGAAGGCGTGGTGAACGAATTAGAGCCCTTGCAATGCACACACGCTGCTTCTGTCCACCAGACAATTGAGCTCCGTTCGATCCTAAGCTTGTATCATACCCCTAGAAATAATTATATATCTTTACACTGTCGATCCATAGGGAGCATTATGCCTAGCCTAAGGCGCATCACACTAAGAAAATACTAATAAATATTATCTTAAAATATCGCTTGCAATTCACTCCGATGACTCATAACACGCGGCGAAGGTAATATATATTTTCTTCTTAGTGTCTTAAGATACCGAGCGATATGGTCACTTTATTGTAAGATACAATAGTGATTGTATATACAGAATTTGAACAAAAAGCACGTGTGATACCTAAGGGGACTTTTAAAAGACTAAAATGATTTCATATAGTTACGTATGTTACCCTTACGATGCTATATTTTAATTTAAGACATCGTAACAAAATATTATCTATATCGTGGGTGCCGCGCTCAATGCCTACTCATGCATTACTTTCAATTACTGCGAACACCTGTTTGGGATACGGTTTGCAAACAATAACTATAGAGAACATTTTTGTCATCTTAAAATACAGTTAATAATTACACAAGGCATCACAATATTCTTTGGAACGCGTTTAATCATTGGTAGCTCAGAGAGATATTTTTACATTTTTTTAAATCACTTATTGTTCTTTGTATCATTTTTGTTTATTTAAAGGTTTACTGTACTCTGCGGTGTTAAAATCTACAGTGCAAGACAAAGCAATCGTAGAATGTTAGGATAGCACAATGTTTCTAATACATGTGTGGGTATTTATGCCCTATCATATGTGAATTTGCACGGTTAATGAAATTAATTTTCAGCAAGCTTACCTTTGGTAGGGACACAATGAAGCTGTGTATGTTAGCTGCTTTGGCGGCGCTGATGACCTCGTGCATAGAGACCTTCCTGTTGTTGTCGCCGTAAGCGATATTTTCGGCTATGGTCCTGTCGAAGAGCACTGGTTCTTGCTGCACCACACCGAGCTGCCGCCGAAGCCTGGGGAGAGTTAGGGATGTGCGCGTGTCCCGACCGTCGAGTTCCTGTTAATATACATAAATTTATTTTCATCCAATAAAAGGAGCAAATGGATATTCGATCTACTTAATGTTAAGTGAGGCCTTTCACGGGTATGCTACCATCCAAATAAATAGGTAAATATAGTTGGGTATGTATATACTAGGTATAGTTTTTAAGCTTATAATTATGTTTAGATGCGATATACTAAAACATAACTTGTTTTAAATCGGGTTAGTGTTAGAAACAACTGAACTGATTTTAAGGTACTTTCACGCAATGGTACGCCTTTACAGGAATTAACACAAATATTGATGACACGTTACTTTCTACCTCCGGAATAAATCTAAGCTTTTGGTTTAAATTAAAAATCGTAAAAATTACATTTGAAGTCATAGCCATCTACTTTCCTAAAAATTTTAGAAATACGTTACGTCTTAAGCTTAGTTTTATAGCTGGCTTCTTATATATTCGCCATGTTATATGAGTAAGCTTCCTACAGACTGCAAACGTCGACAATTTTAGTGTGTCGACTTAATCTACTAAGCATTCCTATTATATGGAATTACTTTTCAACAGTGTCGCGTGTGAATGTATGTAGATTCAATAGTAATAAATTTGTTATTTTACTAGACTAGTGGGATATTAACTATTGCTAACAATATGAAAGCAGCATTTACGAATTACTGATAATTTATTATGTTTTCTACATTCGGTTAGTAAATCATTTCTTGTCTGGACATTTGTCTGGCAGCGGTTGTAAATCTTCCAATTTCTTATTTTTTATTCTAATCTCTCTTTCACGTAATCTCCTTTCTCTCTCAAATTCTTTCATTCTGAGAACGTAGTCAGCTTGTTCACAGTTTAAGTAGTCATGCTTTTCGTGATGGCATCGGTATAAGAAAGGCATATTTTTATATCTACAAACTTGATAATCTAACAGGTAATGAGCACAATAATCTCTGTATTTAGTAGGAATACGAGCAGATATGAGATGTTCTTCCTTAGCGACCATCTGTCGTTGCTGCCTGTTAAATATAAAACCAGACTTGTAGCTGAAAGTCGGTTGAGCGTTTGTTTCTAGATTAAGATTTCTCGTGTACCACGTCCCAAGGATTTGGCCCATTTTGGTATAAAAATAATCAGCATCAACGTTCAAATTGATCACTTTAATTAGGCCTTAAAAATTGGTTTAGTAATATCTATCAAGAGATGTCGTGAAGAAAATATAGATGACCGTTTGGCATCTTATGTCAATTTTCAGACATCTAATTATGTACGGTACCGGAACGAGAAAATCAATTTAGGTGTTTCATAGTCTGTATATGTTTATACATTACCTGTCGTTTATAGATGCACTAAGGTTTTACATGACAACTAAAGTACTATTATTGCAGTTTATAGCGTTAATTTGTTTAAAAACAAGTAGATACTACCTACTAAGACTTGTGACGGTTAGAATTTTATATAATCAAATTTGTTAGCATAGAGGCATGCTAGTGCACATACTGAAGAGAGCACATTCGCGGACTTTTCGGAAGCAGATGCACATTAAGAATACGCTAGCGATGAAAGTCACCAATTTTGTGGGGCACGCAATCAAATCTTGATCTTGATGCATACGACTTTGATTACTGAACACAAAAACGACCAATTTTACAAGACAATTATGAAAATTCTAATTTCTTTAAAACTTTATTATAATAGTTTCGACGTACATTTAATTTTTGTCAGCAAATCAGTTTTCGACAGATTCCGCAATGATTCCCATATTTTCACTTATATATAAACGATCATGGTTCAAATTTTTACCATTTGGCCTATCACTCGCATATTTTTAATGTGCATAGTTCTGTTTTAGTAAACTCTTTTTTTAATTAATGCGGCTGACGGCACTGGTTACAGTTAGACTTAGAAATATATATTCCAAAATCGTTTCTGGATTGGATTATCAAATTAATTAATAATGTTTAAATTTATTTTTAAATGAACTATTGGCAACTTGTTAAAATTAACACGAATTTTGAAACAAGTTGACAACAGCTGTTCGCATGTATTTAACCATCCGCCATATTGTTTGAGTACCCATTTAGTCAAATTTGGTATTGATTAATTAAATATCAATTTACGTCAATTTTTAAATACCTAATTATTTACGGTACCGTAACGAGAAAATCAATTTAGTACCGTCTGTAGCAGTGTGTGACTTGATTACAATATCGTAAATATATGTTCTCAGTTTTCATAAAGCAACTAGATATTAAATATTATTACAGTTTACAGTTAACGTGTTTAGAGACAGTACTGCCAATTGAGATTGTTCTAGGTTTATTTTTATCTGACTATAAAAATTATAGATTTACAAATACAAATAGCAATAAAATACATAATATTTATACGTGAATTGAGGTCGGCTAATTATAGCTTTGTGAAGTTATTTCAATTAAATAGATGTTCGATGCATGATGACTACGATGATTTGATACTTTACTGTCTGTTACTATGTACTATGTAAAAAACGACTGTATAATGTGTGCTTAGTTTAATTAGATACGTACTATATTTCCAGTCTCAGGGTCACAGAATCTTTGCAAGAGTTGAAGGATTGTGGATTTACCACAACCTGATGATCCTACTAGAGCAACCGTTTTTCCAGCTTCCACTTTTAAATCTATTCCCCGGAGTATTCTTTGATGAGGACGAGTTGGGTAACTAAATTCGACATCCTTGATGGCAAATGATCCTGTAGCTGCCTGGGGAAACATAAAAAAAGTTTTACAATGACTAAGATATTACTTTTTTTTTATAAATGCCAATTTTGTTAGCCACAAGTTTTACAAATGCCAATCACAGTGGACATGCCTATCTAACTTGCAATGGGTACCGACTTCAATCCCCGTCGAGGCAGATTTATAAATCATGAATTAAGATTAGATATGTCCTGGTTCTGGGTTTTTGTGTATTCGTACACGGGCTGCCATGGCATCCAAAACTGTTTTTTTTAATGAAATTATTGCAATCGGAATCTCTCTATGTATAAATCTTTATACATATTGACTTTCAATGACAGTTATACCTAAAATTTATTGAAGAAGTTTGCAAAATAGCTATATAATTAGAAATAGGCCCTTACCCAGTCCTTCCTGTCTTTAGTGGTCTCACTTCTAACTTTAGGTTGCCGGTGTATTATTGACAAGATCCTGGCGCCACATGCCTTCGCGGAGTTAAAGCTCGGCGCGTATACTAAAGACTGACCGAGCATGTAGGCTCCATACATGAGAGCTTCGTTGACGCTTAAAGGGAAAACAAAATTTAACCTTTGGTATCAAAATCGTAAGCTTTGTATATGAGACTTGACGTGGATTTTTTTTTCATTCATAAGAATAAATACTTTAGTGCTCCTACGAATCTCATTGTCTTCCTGGAAAATGGTAACTGAGCGAGCTAAGTCGTCGAATTCAACATAATATATGTATGACTAAAATATTTATATATTTTTTTATAGATTGAATGCATAAAGCGGAATGAAATTTAATACAGGAAAATATTTAGACTGACAAATAGATACTTATAGCGTATTGATATGTAATAGGTGAATGCGATGCAATAAAATTATACGTAAACCTGTAGGATATTTTATAGATTAACATTAATTTACTAGGATATTAGCGTTTTGCTATATTTGTATTTTAAAACAAAACTTACAGCAACACAATTTTGTATTCAAGTCCTTCGTATGCAACCAATATTGCGCCGTATACTGTGGCACTGCAGTACGACATAAATGGCACATAAACCCCCAAGCCGAGAACCAGACCCCTCCAGCGACTCTTTTTAGATACGGCAACACAGGATTCTGCTAGTGCTGCACGGAATTTTTCCAGGAATATCGATTCCACTCCTGAAACACACCTTCCTTAGTTAACTAAAGTCTCGTCAAAGTAGGTAGAAATAATAGGGAACTTAATAGGTGGAAGAGCTATAGTTCGTTGGGAGACCATCGTCGTCCTTATAATTCGCCGTAAAGGCAATTCTTGTGTTTCCGTTGGAGAGGTGATGTTGTCGGGTACATTTACAGCCAGGTGATCATCTTCGTCCTAAGGAGTAGTAACGTATTTACGTATGACCTCAGGTAGGAATTTAGTGCTGTTTAAGGTTAGATGTGAGTTTCCATAAGCTGCAGTTACTACGTTACTACTACAAGGAGACCTGCACGGGCGTTTGGTACTCTTCTCACACAAAAAAAATGTGGAAGGTCGATTTTATCGCGATAAGAAGGCGATGGATGGCAGATGTAGCTAACGGTACTGTAGTCTACTTTATGTAAAATGGTTCCCTTCATCCTTGGATATCAGTAAACAATTTCAGATAGAACAGATTCTTGCCGTAATCGATTACAGATGCACCCTTCAAAGTATAACTACGTTTCTGTACCGTTGCAGGCGAGTTTTAAAAAATTCTATCACCACCAGCAAACATTTATTTATCTATTTACGCTATGTTGTCAAACCTTTCAATAAAGAATACAACGGGCGGACTTAATGCCTGGTGACATTATCTACCACTCAACTCGCTGTTGGTGAAATGGTGTGGAAGGTGCATCCAATGGAGAACAATAAAGAAGATATAATAAATATTGCGTGTATACATATGATTATATATTACTCGCAGACCCCGCCACGAGTTGCTGTGTTTCTTATTTTATTTCGATTAATTATTAAATATTCAGAGGTGGTAGAACAATCGTTCGTCTGGGGAAGTCCACCGCCGCCCTCATAATCCGCCGTGAAGCAGTTGTTGTTTTTCGGTTGGAGAGGTGCGGTTGCCAGGCACTCATAGTGAGGCGACCATCATATTCCTCAGGAGTAGTGATGCATCCATATACATCCTCAAACGGAACTTAGGTTTTGTTTGAGATTGGATGTGAGTGTCCATGGGCTGCGATGACCACTTAACATCAGGTGGTCTGCTGCTCGTTTGCTACTTTACAAACATAAAAAAAGATATTATTGTTGGTAAAATCTAAATACAAAAGTAATAATAAAAGTAAAATCTGAATAAAAACTATCCTATCTCTCTAGTTGGAACAAAACACACATTTAAATAAAACGTTAAAATCGGATACTTAGTTTCGGAGTTCATCTCGGACAAACATCGTGACACGTGAATTATACCCAAGTTTTCGTAACAAAAAGAGGGTGATCGTTTCACTTTGGTACGGTTATCTACAGGGCGTGCCCGCGCGGCGTAC
>DWKL01003239.1:0-11717 GCA_018249415.1 Phareas burnsi | reverse complement strand
ATATGAAACTAAAAGTTGGTACCTACTGTCCTTAATTTTTTCTTCACATATATCTGTGTTATCTTGCCTCGAAATAGTGAAAAGAGATTCTAATATGAAGCGTTCCAACTTAGACTTCATGGGCAGCAACGCATATGAACGATCCGATTCGGAGCCAGTAACATATGTCTCATAGGTGGCAGGTTTTCTATATTCCCGACAAACATCACTATTTATATATATGTACTTACATATATACAGATATGTCGATATGTATATAAATAGTCAGTTCACATACTTTTCAATACAAAAAAACAAAATAATAATTAAACTACATTAGCATAATGATTCACTTACCTTTACCAGACAAATACGCTGTGTAAAAGAAAAAAAAATAAAACTTAAAAGTGCGCGAACGCCAATCCAAGATGGCGTCACGAAAACCCGCGGGAAACCGTTTCATTAGAATAAAACAGCGGCCCACCATTATCCATTAATAAAGCCAGAAAAAGATTAATGTCGGAGCGTACAATACGTAATAAATTAGACTGGATGGATATAAATTTCCACAGGGGAGACCTACCCTTGTCCGCCATTTTGTTATACGAGCCTTCTGATTGGCCGGTTCGGTCTCTAATCAATAATTTCGCGCTCGGAAACAAAACGACTCACCGACAAATTTAGCCGCAAGGCAAATTCCACCTTAATCCTACGACTAACAGTTCAAAATCAAGAACACGTTGTGCAATTGTTATTTATGGAACGAGGATAGAATTCGAATTCAAACGCGAGTGAAAATCGAAAACGTAATATTAAGTATAAATCTATAAGGTAAAATGAACTGTATTTTCATTTACTTACGTTTGAATTTAGCTTGTAAGTTCAATAGAACAAATTATTTAAAACAATCCTATTTGGTCCTTGCAGGTAGCGTTACTTAAAAATCGATTCTATTGCAAAATTATAAGGTAAAACTTGCTTCGTTATTAAAAAAATCGTTTAAGATGTTGAGTATGCATTGAAATAGATTTTAATTCGTTTTTACAATCCCATTGTAAAATCGACTATGTATTGATTCAAATTAAGTGCATATTAGAATGCTAGAAAAGGTTTCTGTATCATATACAGTAGAAAAAAAGGTTCGATGTAAGTCAATTCCTCGGAGCCCTTTGTTCTTATTATTTTATTCGATAAATTTTTTGTTACGTTTTAAAATTAAATTCACTCAAATGTTGCTTTTATTTTTAAATACGTTCTAAATATATTTTTTGGTTGTGAGTAATGGTAAGTAATACCTATAAAAGTAACATTTTTAACTCGCTTTTATCACCTTCACTTTTACCTATGTATGTACATACATATGTATTTATTTATGTACATTATGTATGTATGTAATTAAGGACTTTTTCAACGTAATTTTCACAGACTTAAAAATATCGGATTAATTTGAAAATTTACACAAGTAATAAGACCTAATGGCAATGCAATAATTTAATAAATTGCAACCGCCCTTATCCAACGGAAACAAAAACTGATTCACGGGCTTTGGGGGCGGCGATCGTATTTCCCCGGAAGAACTATAGTTCTACCATCTATAAAACTTCACATAACATCAGGTGGCCTGAAAGCTCGTTTGCTACTCATATGAAAAAAAACACCTTTCACGACAATCATAGTTCAGTGGTAAGATTTTGGGCTACTTTTTCTAGAAGGCCGGGGTTCGAATCCAGTACGTACCTCTGTTTGTTTCGAAGTTATGTGCGTATTAGAAATTAATCATCACTTCCTTTAACGGTGAAGGGAAAAAAATTGCGAGGAAACTTACATGACTGAGAGTTCTCCGAAAATTTCTTAAAGGCGTGTAATATATAATTCACAACCTTAGATTAGGCTTCAGTTCTGTTTGAGGTTAGATTCGGGTGTACATGGGCTGCATCATAACATAATAGTTAGAACTCTTTTTAAATAAAAAAAAACCGGCCAAGTGCGAATCGGCCTCGCGCACTGAAGACTGTACAGACAAAATATTTTTTTGTGATGTACAACATTAACGGTTTTCGGATTTTTTCCTTTACTTGTGCTATAAGACATTGCTTCTCGCCAAATTGCATGATTCTCGGTCAACGGGAAATACCCTGTAGGTTTTGATTCCCTTGCAAGTGTCAAAATATGCAGTTGAAAGGCTATATCTTTGATTGCGTTGACATAGAAGCTTGAGTTTTTCACAGCTCCAAGGAATTGCAGATATGAGTATTGGTATTAATTTAATCTGAATACCTCCACGCGTTCCTGAGAAAAAGGGCCTTACAGACAGACAGACGGACGAACAACGAAGTGATCTTATAAAGGTTCCTTTTGCTCTCGAGGTACGGAACTCTAAAAACCCCCTTCCAACCAAACCAAAGCAGTCTAAACCGCGTGATAAGGTTTTTTTATGTTTAAAGCAAACGGGCGTGCAGGCCACCTCATGTTATGTGGTCACTGCAGCCCGTGGACACCCACATTTGATCTCGAACAAGACTGAAGCTCTATCTGAGGTCGTACGTAGAGGCGCCATCACTCCTAAGGACTAAGATGGTGGCCTCGCTGTAAGTGTGCCCTGCAAGCGTGCCTCTTCAAAGGACACACGACAAGCTTCACGGCGGATTGTGAGGGCGGCGGTAGTACCTCCCCGGACGAACTATAGTTCTACCACCTATCTATTTCGGATAACTGCAACATTATGAAATTTTAGGTAGGTATAGATTTGCCCGGTTAATTAATGAGTATATCTATGTAGGTAATCTACCTGTGTTTGTGACAGTTTAGAACAAGACCCACGGTGGGAACCACATGTGTGGAAAACGGTGTTCGCGCACTAGATTACCGACAACCGACGATAAAATATTTTCAGTTTCGGATGCCGTCGAACAAGCTCAATGCAGTGACCACTTCCAACCCTTTTTATATCCCACTGCTGGGCACGAGTCTCCCTACGACTAGGAAAGGCTTCGAGCATACTCCACGCTGCTACACACATGCATGCTGCGGATTGGTGGAGTAGTCACTTAACACACAAGATTTGCTTCACGGCGGATTATGAGGGCGGCGGTAGGTAGGCGGTATGGTAGGTACTTCCCCGTCGAAATATAGTTTTACCATCTATCGAAGAAAAAAAAATGCGCTCGAAGTACCATTACGAAAGGATATGCCTGCGGTATTAACAAATCCATTAACATGAATTAACAATCGTTTTTACGCCGAAAACCCGCACAGGAGTGCCGTGGAGTGGTCAGGGTTTTTTGTACTTGACAATTCGGCGCTACTGAAAAAAAAAGGCTTAATCTACTGCCTTTTAAGATAATGAGTTTGGGGTAACATAGAAAAAATATGTCACATTTAACAAAAGATTTGTTTGAGATTGTGTCTGTGGGTTGGTGGGTTTTTTTCTGTCACCGTACCGGACTGGTTGTTGCGGGTTTGATTCTCGGATAGACGTTAATATGAACTTACGTTTCCGTTCTGGGTCTGGGTGTTTGTATAGGTACTCATCTTTGTAGGTACAAAATTTTAATGATAAGTATCACTGTACCGATGTGGTTGAGTTCCGGGTTTGAATCCCGGCAGGGCAGACATTAAATTTATGAACTTAAGTTGGCATTCTGGGTCTTGGTGTTTATGTAGGTACGTATTTTTTTTATGATAGCTATCACTGTACAAGTGTGGTCCGGTTCCGGGTTTGATACCCGTCCATACAAGCATCCGAATGATGCACTTCGTTTCCATTGTGGGTCTGGGTTTTTGTGTAGTTACTCGTCTTTGTAAGTATATATTTTGATGACAACTGTAATAATACGAATCGGGTGTGGATACAGGTTCGATTCCCGGCCAGGCAGATATTAAAATGATGAACTTACGTTTCTGTTCTGGGTCTGGGTGTGCGTATAGGTAATCGTCGTTGCATTCATCAACATTTATATCAGTAAATAATAGTCAACCCATTAAAGTCCTACTGCTGGAAACGGGTCTCCCCTCAGAATGAGAAAGATTAGACCATAGTCTACCACGCTGGCCAAGTGTGAATTGGTAGACTTTAAAACTTCACGAAGAACTCTCATATATGCAGGATTCCTCATGATGTTTCCCTTCACCCTTAAAAGCATATAATTGATTTCTAATAGGCACATAAGTTCCAAAAATTAAGAGGTGCGTGTGGGATTCGAACCCCGGACACCCAGCGTGAGCGTCCGGAATCTTAACCAGCCTATCACTGCTTATCGTATGACTGTGCAAAGCGTTATTAGTTAGAGTCAAATAAAGTCGCGGAACATCACTAAAGTAAGTAATATTTGGGATTATCAATGTTAAATCAATCAAGTCAACACACAGTAATTCCCATCTAATTTGAATTTAAAATGTAATCTTCTTTCGGTATTTTTAAAGAGCGGCATTGAAAATGATCATTAATAAATTGGTGATTTAGAAATCGAGTTACTATTTAACTGTAAAATTGTTAACTTTCACTAACTACTCAATTTCGGTTTTATATGAGAAGAGTATGAACGTGCAGGCCGTCTGATTTTAAGCGCTCACTTTGCATGGATACCCACATCTAAACTCAAACAGGACTGAAGTCCTGTGTATGCAAAACATTTTGTAGGTGGTAGAACTATGTTCGTCCGGGGAAGTACCACCGCCGTCCTCATAATCCGCGCTGAAGCTCCTTGTGTTTCGTTGGAGAGTTCGGTCGGTTACGAAGTCGGTCGGAGTTCTGTCCGTTCTACCATCAAAATTACTGTTAGTCGAGTTAAAAAAAAGCACACCCACTTACATCTTCCGAGATAGGTTAATCTTGTGAGGTTATCCGCTGCAAGACATTCTAAGACATAGTAGCCAGAAGCGAGATCACCTCTTCTTACTCGTATGCGGCGAGAAGTTACGTATTTAGCTGTCTATTTTTTTTTGTATTAGGAGAGTAGCAAACCGGCAAGCGACATGCTGTTAAGTCGTCACTGCAGCCTAGGCACCGACATCTAACTTCAAACAGAACTGAAGTCCTGTCTAAGATTGTACATAGATACCTCCTTCTGAGGATTTAGATGGTTGTCCGCGGTAAGTGTGTCCGGCAACCGCACCTTCCCAACCGAAACACAAGAAGTTTCACGGCAGATCATGAGGGCGGCGGTGTCACTTCCTGGTCAAACTATTTCTCTACCACCTATGGCTCCTATGGCTCCAATCTTTTTTATGTCCCACTACTCTGTACGGCTCTCTCCCTATAACTGGAACTGGACTGAACACTTAGAGCATACTTCACCACGCTGTTCCAATGTGGATTGATGAAAGATATGGGTTAGTGGCCAAATCCGTGTCGAATGTTTTCAAACCCACGCGACCTCCGACAAGGTTAACCGACTGCTATCCAATGATAACAACCGGGATCGACCGGCTTTACGTACCCTCCGAAGCACGGAAGCACGTGAAATTTAGCCACTAGCGGTCACCCATCCAACTCCCATCCGCGCCCTACGTTGCTTAACTTCGTTGATCGGTCACGGTTTACGCAAGCTAAAGGGTGCCGCCGCACGCTTCGTATCGCTTCGTTCCACCACCTATATCTGAATGTAACTAGAAGTGTAACAACACTTATACCGGAACAGTTAACATTGGTTCCGTTCAACTCACTTTCACTACTCTACAAATACTGTGGAGTGATGTTTTGGAAGCGTCGCCTCTAGTCAGCGTGACGCGACAACATGGCGGCCAGTCATCGGCCATCAGCATCTATGCAAGCGTTGTTCGACACTGAGAATGTACGAAATGTACGGACGACGCTTTTTATATTAGGAGAGTAGCTAACGAGCGCGCAAGTCACCTGATGTAAATGGTCAAGCGATCTTACCTCAAGACTGAATATCAGATTGGACACCCGAAGTCGTACCTAGATGCGTTACTACTCCTGAGAACTAAGATGGTCGCTTCGCTTAAGTGTCGGCAACCGCACCTCCAACCGATATACGAGAAGCCACGGCGGATTGTGAGGGCGTTTGGGCCCTTCCTTAGATGAACTGTAGTCTATGATATCTATGAGTTGCAGTGCTCATGTTACATCAGATGGCTTGCACGCTCGCTTGCTACTTTTACATTTAAAAAAGTAGCAAATGTTCTAATGTACTTTTGGAAACTATTTCGTGTTGTAACAATTTGCGGCAAATGTTCTGATGCCGTCGTGGACACTATTTCTTGTAATAGCAAATTGCGGCAAATGTTCTTATGCCATCCTGGACACTATTTCTTGTAGAAGGAAATTGCAGCAAATATTTTTATGTCCCGCTGGATATTTATGGGCAGATAGTGTATAGTATAGTGTACGCAAATAATGTTGTTTTTAAACGCTCTCTTATCTGAGCAAAGTGCGGCAAAATGATGCTTTGTTGTAATAGCAATTGACTCTTTCACCTAATAGCAAATTGCGGCAAGTTTCCAGTCTCAATTGGCGATATGACCTAGTTGTCGCTTATTTGTGATTATTCGATTATAAATTTGCAATTGACTGCATCCGATCTAGAAGTGATATATGAATTTATTTTTAGGCCCTTTTGACGTCACATATTGGTGACAGGAGTATATTTGCAAAACAAGAAAGATACGTAAATAATAGTTTAAATCTCTAAAACTCGGAAAAAAATAATTACGGAATGGATTATCGAACGCGTCACTTCCAGTCACCGTGACGCAACAACATGGCGGCCAGTCATCGGGCATCAGCGTTACGCTTCGTCCGGACGTACGGAGTATGGGTTTATAAAGGTTTGTTTTATCTAGACGATTTGTTGAACTTTATAACAGCTAAAATTGATTTGATTGGTATACAAAATTAATTCTCATACAAAATTACCAGATTCGATTATTTCGATTTTTCCGCTGTTACTGCGCTTATTTCTTAATTTTATGTTTTGTAAATCACCCCAATATCAAGGAGGTGAAAATTAAAAAAATATTTGAGTTATTACGATAGCAACGCACGGCATTTTTTATATATAGATAATGTAAGAAACGTTCACAGGAATTCAAATAGCATATCGTAGCAAAATTTTACATCGCTTTATCGAGAGCAATAAAGATTATTATGTATGAGAAGATTAGCAAACGAGTGGACAGACTACCCAGTGTTTAGTCCACACTCCAGCTCGTGGACACCCACATATAAACTCAAACAGGTCTGAAACCCTATGTGAGGTCTTGCGTAGATGTTTTACTACTCCTGAGAACTAAGACGGTCGGTACGCGTTAAGTGTATCCGGCAACCGCACCTCTCCAACCGAAACAAGTATTGCTTCACGGCAGATTACGAGCGGCGGTGGTACCTGCTCATACGAACTATAGTTCTACCACCGATCAAAACTTCCAGTGGTTTTGTAGATTTGACTAATTATGGCCTGAAAACATAATGTGCGAAATATCGCTTCGTATTTGTCGCCAGTTTGTTTTAAACATCCTCCCGTTCTTGTGTTTCGGTTAGTGAGGCGTGGTGGTCGGGCTTACTTACAGCGAGGTGGTCGTTAGTCCTCGGGAGTAGTAACGCATCTACGTACGACGTCAGATAAAATTTCAGCTTTGTTTGAGGTTAGTTGTGGGCGTCCATGGGCTACAGTGACCACTTAACATCAGGTGGCCTGCACGCCCGTTTATTACTTTTCAAACATAAAAAAAACTTATTTACGACGTAGGAGCGATACAAAGGGACTATGTCGTATTCTACTTTTGAAACATATGGTGGAATTAAAATGTTCCTTCTACATTTTTCTACACTCTCAGATTTGTATGCGATAGTGAAATCATCTTATTGAAAGTATAGCGGTCAGTTTAAATTCGAATTAGCAAATACAGAACGTGGAATATGGTTTCTTCAGAAGTGTTACTATGGTTGTATCCAATAAGCAATGATAGCTTAGTGGCTAAGATTTCCGTCTCTAACTATAATTTTCATTTCGGACTATTTGTCCAATGTAAGATACAATAGCAACCATTATATAAACAAATTCACGTTAATTCAATTATTTCCGATTTCACACTCGGTGTACGGGGTTCGAATCCATCCCGCAGCTCTGATTTTTCGAAGTTATGTGCGTATTAGGAATTATTTTTCACTTGCTTTAACGGTGAAGGAAAACATTGTGAGGAAATCAAGACGTCTGAGACTTCATTGTAAAGTTCAAGAAGGTGTGAAGTCTACCAATACGCACTTGACCGGCGTGCTGGACTATGGTCTTACCGTCATTCTGCGGAGAGCCGTGCCCAGCAGTGGGACATAAATGGGTTGATAATGATGTAAAATAAACCCCACATCTACAAGCGAACGACACACAATTTGATGTCCTTAAAAAACCACTACGCGAAATGGATTTTACGACGCAATATCTACATATATCCGTCTCGTTTCGACACACGACGTATCGCGCCGGTGGAAGGAGCGCGGTAGAGTGTCGTTCGCGACGTAAGCCCCGCCTCCGGCCCGCGTAGGCCCCGATACCGGTTGGGCGAGACAAAGAGGAAAAAAAGGCCAGTACGTATACGGCAAGGGACAAAAAGGTCCAATCCAGGCCCCATTATAATCCCGCGGCTGCATGAACCAACGTATCCTTAGCTTCGGATGTGGAAAACTGATTATCATACTCTATAACGTTAGTGTCGTATCACGGTGGCTGGCAGTTTCGCGTTAAAAAAAAAAATCTGAGGTTTTCCCGCGTGTGACAATTGTGTTTTGTTATCTGTGCGTGCAGTGTTGTGTTTTTTTACGAATCGATCGAGGTATGCATTTTTTGGTTATACAGCTTGGGTGTACAAATTGTTGATGGAAATATCGTAAGATTCAACTTCGATTTCGTGTTTTGAATAGTGTATAAATTATTATTTTTACGACATAAAATTAAATATTCCATCACTTTCACATATCTAATACTAATTAGAAATTAATTGTCACTTGTTTTAATTGTGAAGCAATGATAGCCTAGTGGTTAAGATGCCGGCCTGTTACGCTGGGAGTCGAACAAACAAATCTCGCACGCACCTCTGATGTTTCGAAGTTATATGCACATTAGACATGATCACTCGCTTTAACGGTGAAGGAAAACATCGTGAGGAAAGCTAAGCTCTTTGTAAAATTATCGAAGGTGTATGAAGTATAACAATCCGTTTGGCAAGCGTGGTGGACTATGTCCTAACCTCTCTTGTCGGAGAGGGGCCGTGCCTAGCAGCGGGACATTAAAGGGTCGATGATGATGATGATGATAATAATTTATATATTAAATTTTAAGTATTAGCTAGTCATTTGAGTGTATATCACCATGCTGCTCCATTGCAAATTTATGGAGATTATTATTCAATATTCATTACCATCAACCCATTAATGTCCCACTGTTAGCCACGGGTCTCCTGACAGAATGAAGGTTAGACCATAGTCCACCACACTGGACAAATGCGGGTTAGTGGAATTCACACATCTGTAAGAACTTTACAGAGAACTGTAAGGTATGCAGGTTTCCTCACGATGTTTTCCTTCACCGTAAAATCAAGTGATAATTATCGTCTAATACGTACACTTCGAAAAATGTAGAGGTGAAGTTCGAAGAGTAGCAAACCAGCGTGCAGGCCACCTGATGTTAAGTGGTAACTGCAGCCCATGGACACATACATTTAACCTCAAACAAAACTGAAGTTCTCTCTGAGGTTGTACGTATAGATGCGTCACTACTCCTGAGGACTAAGATGGTCGCTCTGCTGTAAGTGTGCCTGAAAACAGCACCTCTCCAAACGAAACACAAAAACTGTTTCACGGCGGATTATGAGGGCGACGGTGATGCTTCTCCTGACGAACTATAGTTCTACCACTTATACATGCAACCTTAGATAGGACTTCAGGCTTGTTTGAGGTTCATTGAGGGTTTTCATGGACTGTAGTTAATTAACATCAGGTGGCCTGCATGCTCGTTCGCTACTTTGCAAACATAAAAAAAAAATGTATAATATTAATCTCAATTTTATCATATTTCAGCCCATTCGCGAGAATTGGAATCTGAAGTACAGCGCAACGTATGTGTTATGTCTTCTGCGCGACTCGGGCGTGAAGCCGCAAGAAACCGTGGGGGCATCTGTCTCCATTGTAGCCAGTACATCACCGGGCCGGCCGCCCACGAACCTCCTTACTGTGTTAGACACGGAACCGAAAACCGGCATCGAGGTATTTATATTAGAACCAAGCGATCTCATTAAAATGACATTTAAATTCACACGTAATAAATGGTAATGAAAATGGTAGTGAGGGAGATAAGAAGAGAGAGAGAGAGATAGGGAGTTCCCTACCATACAATTTCTCTACTTGTAGATACAAGACCAACGTTTATTCACGACTCACTTACGCGGCTCTAGCATGGTACGCGTTGGTTTCGAGGCCATAGCGTCAGCGTTTTCAAGTACAGCAGAGCCAGGCTAGCTGGTAACCGTAGACGTAACGAAATCTAGAATGTTTATATTACATATATATTTTTGAAATAAAACAGATCAGCAGATTAGTGTGAAGTTCGCTTAGTAGTAAATCGTCATTGCCGCCCATGGACATCTGTAATACAATGCAAATAGGAAGTCCTACCTTATGTCGACCACAGATTTCTGTTATGGTTGGAGAAGTACGCTTACCGGGCACATTTACAGCGAGGCGACCATCTTAGTCCTCAGGAATACTGACGTATTTATGTACAACCTCACATTGGACTTTAGTCTTGTTTGAGTTTATATGTGGGTGTCCACGGATTGCAGGGACAATTTACGTCAGGTAGCCTGCGTGGTCTTTTGCTACTCTTCTCACATAAAAAAAACAAAAAGTGGAATCGAAATATTTATTTATTTGCTGTCCCGCTTGCGTTTGGGGTTTTTTTTTACAAAGAATCATAAATAAATTCCGAATAAAAGTAAACTACGCTCATTTGCTGCTACCATGAGATAAGCCGTTTTCTCGCATATCATCGTACGCAGTAAAATGGTAAACGGTAAACTTTTTAGCATTAATTACGTAAGTGAGACGCACGAAATAACCGTGCTAATTAAACATAACAACTTTGCTCTATGTGCGAACTCGTGTACAACTACCTAACTGTATTTAAATTTTAGTATCATAGTTATTACCATTCTAATGAATGCGTACTAAATGGACATTGGCTCGAATTTACTGATTACGATCGAAAATTGAGCTATTCAAAACGATTTCGACGACGCCATATGTGTCGTAGTGAAGCGTGCATAACCTCGTGGCTTGTGTAGATCGTAACCGGTCTAAAAAGGTTAAAACCGAGGTGTGGTCAGGAGTTGGATGAGTGATCACTGGAATTTATTATTTTTATCATTGTATTATAGTCGTTGGGTCTCGTCGAAGGCCTTACGGGTGGTTTAAAAATATTCGACGTGGATTGACCAGTAATACATATCTTGCTTTAACAAACCGCGATAATTCAGCGTGATGGCCTCCTTCGGATGATAATTCAGGCCTCCCTAAGTTGTAGAGAGAGATCAGTGCTCAGCATAAAAGGAGAGTTGCTTCGTGGTTCAGTAGCTACAATACCGTTCTGCTACGCAGAGTTTCTGATTCGATTCTCGGCTGGTAAAACATCTAATGAATTTAGCTTTCTGTTCTTGTTCTGAGCGTTTGTCTTTATGTTCATGGCGGTGTTTGTGTACTGTCTTTGTGTGTCCAGGCCAGCGAGGAC
>DWKL01003238.1:0-11717 GCA_018249415.1 Phareas burnsi | reverse complement strand
TCACGATTTGCGGTTTTTGAATTGCCTATATTTCAGCCCAGTTGCATGGGCCGTGGTCACGGCGAAACTGACCGCCGTTTCGCCGTGACCATGGCCCATGCAACTGGGCTGAAATATAGGCAATTCAAAAACCGCAAATCGTGAGTACACATTACATAATATAAAAACACCTTGTTAGGTTTGAACACATTCGATACAGATTGCCTACTAACCTATATTTCCAACAATCCACAATGGAGCAACGTGGTGGAATACGCTGGAGAGACCCCATTTGTGAGGAAATCTGTGCCTAGCAATTTTACATAAAAGTGTTGCAGTCGAACGATATTTTTGACAAACTGCATGGAATCCTTAATACTATATTCCTTGTAAGTCATTGATGTTTTTTTTTAAATTCTTTTAATTTAGTTTTGTTTGTTAATTTAAGTATTGCGTTTTAACTACTATGTGGAATATGAATTGTAAATGAGTTTAGTACAAATCTGTTCTATGCACTGTCAGATACAAATAAGGCCATAAATAAAATTAATAAATAAAATTGTACTAAAGTGAATTACCAATTACACAGCAAAATATTTGATCGGCTTGTCGGTTGCTTTAAATAACTTGAAATAAATCGATATAACTGAATTTTATATTACACTAACCCTCACTAAATAATGTATATATACGTAAGTTTCTAGCGAGATTGTTGTAATGTTGTACGTAAGGTTTCTTACTGTTATAAGAGACCCTTAAATATATAATACATAAAAATAAAAAGCTACTTCTATTAACTTAATAACTTCATTAAAACAATTTCTTTTCAATCTTTCTTTCTTTTTATAATCATTATTTGACATTAGAACAAAAAGTAGCTAAACTAACTTTTTTTAGCATTCAACGTTCCTGTTTTAAAGACTGTTATATTTAAGTTCTTACCATACAATTTAATGTCTTTAACAATTTATTCAAATGGTATTCGTCGACCACTCGTCCTAAGATCGCTAAACTACCGTATTACGACCTACAAAGGAGTCGAAACCAACGGAGCATTAGCGGAAGATAAGAAGTACAACGAGGAACCAGACAAACACGTAAAGCGGGAAAATGTCCGCACTCCAACCGAAACACAACATTAGTACAATGACTGTCAGACTGACTACATTTTGAAATATAAATAATCAAAGAGATTTACAAGATATCGGTTCTAAGTTATATGTAATAAATAATGTTTATGTTATGAAAGCAACCGAGCATGCAGTATATATGATATTAAAGGGCTACTGCCGCCTATGGACATAAACGTGAATATAAATCTATATTTTAATCACCTATGGCCATTTTATAAAGAAGTAGTTACTTGTTGCTTTGTACTTTATTGATAAACTCATCATTGTCACTTGATAAAGCCGTCATTGATTTTTGATGGATTTCTTGGGTTGGGATTCCAACTGTTGATAGCGCCAACATCAAGCAATTACTGAACTATAAAATAAAAATGGTTCCTTAAGTACTGATTTTTACTTAAGTACTTAGTATTACTTCTTTATAAATACGAGCATTAGATGTTTGCCTATCCAGAAATGGACCCGGAACCCGCATGTTAGAACCACCAGTTAGTATGGTTACCATTGCATCATACGGGTCACCTGGCGCGGGTTTGATAACTTCTACACAGACCCCGACCGACGATGCCGATGATAGAAGCGACAATAAAGAACATTTCACAATTTTAAAATTAGAATCCGACTTGCTTTGACTCCGAGAGCTCCATCACTTTTAGAAGGTTTTGTTATTTAGCTGCAACCTTTTTTATGTTCCACTACTGGACACGGGTCTCTCCCCATAACAAAGAGAGGCTTGAAGCACACTCCACCATGCTCAAAGGCCAACTCGCGTTGGATGTTTTGAAACTGCCTACAAGCCCTCCAACAAGGTCTAACGACTGCTGTCCAACGATAACTACCGGAATCGACAGCTTACCGTGCCCTCCGAAGTCCAGAAGTTCCTACCTATTTCTATCTTGTTACTTGGGTTAAACTGTTGCTGTGTTCTGATTTGGAGGGAAAGGAGAGACAGTAAAACCGCATTTAAACTTAGTAATCAAGGTAGGAGTTAAATCTTGCTTCGCGTTAATTATTTATTTATTTATGTATTTATAAGGGCACCCAACACAGAATACACTGAATAACAAAAATTTAAGCAGCAAACTTTTAAGTCTTAAGCAGTTAGTGTGCTCGCAATTATAGGGTGTCACAGCATGCATAGTTGACGCAACTAGACATTAGTTTTGTTATATAATACTGTTAATAATTATAGATATCTATAGGCGATCATGAAGATAAAGGTGGACAACTTTCTTGCTTACTATTTCTACGCTGTAAAAACCCAGCTACGACAGATCTTTGAAATTTTTTTTATAATAAAACCTAACGATAATGCTGACGGGCCATCTGACGGAAAGTGGTCACTGTCACCTATGGACATTTGCAACACCAGAGGAGTCGCCAATCCATCGCCGGCTTTGTAAGAGAACTCTTTTTGCACCTTTGTCCTTTGTTGAAGAACCCCATGGCATAGCGCACCGGGAATTCCTCAGGAGGAAGTTCGTCCGAAGACTTCCTATTCACTAAATAATTTATAGAAAATATTTCCAACAATATTATCAGTTAGAAGAACACGTAAGCATATCGTGCAAAATTTAAAGGAATTCCGCAATCAGTGGTAACTTCTAGATATTTCTATCACGTTCCACTAACGAACGGATGTTCGAACTTACATCTCACGATGCATTGTTGCAGTGTACAATGTATTAATAATTGAAATTTTAATATCGTAATAACAAGCATTACAGGATAAAAAGGGATGATACTTGTACCCTATTCCCGGACTCAACGATGCTTCAACTTGAGATATCTATCGATCGCTCTTACAAACTGCTTAGTGTCTGCTCGAAGATTAATAGTCAAATTATGCATAATAATTTAACTCTAAATCGTTCTAAGTGTAATAGTGTAAGTGATACATTATTTATCATTAACCCATTGATGTCCCACTGCTGGGCACGGGTCTCGTCTAAGAATGAGAAAGTTCAGGCCATAGTCCACCATGCTGGCCAAGTGCGGATCGGTAGACTTTACACTTTTAAGAACTTTACAAAGAATTTTTAAGTTTCCTCACGATGTTTTCCGCTTAAGCAAGTGATAATTAGTTTCAAATTGGCACATGACTTCGAAAAATCAGAGGTGCATGCGGGATTCGAACCCCGGACCCCCAGTGTGAGAGACCGGAATCTTAACCACTAGGCTATCACTGCTTTAAGTGATACATTATTGTTATACGTTATATTTCTGTTCTTCGTTATAATATATCGCATATAATGATTTTTCTATTAACAGGTACTGTAATGGAACATAAGAAAAATTAATAAATGACGTTTTTTTTTATATCCGACGAGTAGCAAACGAGCGTGCAGGCCACCTGATGTTAAGTGGTCAATGCGGCCCATGGACACCTACATTTGAGCTCAAACAAAACTGTAGTTCTGTCTGAGATCGTACATAAATGCGTCACAACCCCTGAGGACTAAGATGGTCGCCTCGCTGTAAGTGTCCCCGGCAACCGCACCTCTCCAACCGAAGCACAAAAACTACTTCACGGCGGATTATGAGGGCGGCGGTGGTACTTCCTCCGAGAACTATAGTTTTACCACCTTTATAACGCTTTCTACGCCCATAGCCTGTGTTACTAGGATTCCTTGTATCGTGAATAACATGGAACAGATAAATACATACAAGACAATGACACAAACCTAGACTCAGAACAGAAATCTTAGTTCATCTTTTAGAGACCTGGCCGGAAACTTTTAAAATCAAATCGATATTATCAACGCTGCGCCATGCAGGTTGTCACGTGACGACGATCGACCAAGAATGTGTTTCTAAATTAAATGACGCATTAAACGCAGGTCATTAAACAAGTAATTTATTTATCGAACTCTAAAAAAAACAGTATTACCCTGTTTGTTTACACAAAAACTAAACGAAAACATAATCGGAATTCGGTGCGACTGTATAGCCTAAAGGAATGCAACGGCGGCGCGGAGTGAGTACGTCTTCCTGAGTTCCGGAGCACAGATAAACCGCTTCCCCTTCCTGCCCCTACCGCCCCTTGTAAGCGGACGGACAAAAGACACAATACAACCATACAACAGTGCTTACATATTTATTTTGATGCGTTTGACTTTTTTATGTTTTTATGTTTAAGCAAACGAGCGTGCTGGTCACATTTTAAGTGGTTGCTACAGCCCATGGACAGCTATATCCAACCTCAAACAGGACTAAATTTCTCCCTAAAGTCACTATCCCTGACACATACATGGTCGCCTCGGGTATAAATGTACCCGGCAATTGCCTCTCTCTAAGCAAAACACAAGAATAGCTTACTGTAAATTGGGAAGCCGATGGCGATACCTCGATGGAACTATAGACCAAACACCTATCAAATTCGAGTAAGTATAGTGATTAAAACTATACCTAAACTGTAACAATGTGTCTAGTTACACTAATGCCCATAATTCAGTAAGTATGAACTACATATATATAACAGTAGTGATAGCCTGGTGGTAAGATTACGGTTTCTCACGCTAGGGGTCAGGGGTTTGAATTCCGAAGGACTTGTTTCGAAGTTCCGTGCGTATTAGAAATTAATTATCACTTGCTTTAACGAAACTTGCTCTGAGATTTCTGTGTAATTGTCTCGAAGGTGTGTGGCTCGCACTTGGCTATGGTGGTTAGTCCACCGCGATAGCCAAGTGCGGATTGGTAGACTTTGATCTAAGCCTTCTCATTTGAGATACACAATAATGGGTTAATGATGATGAGGGTATATGAGCAATACGTGCGTAATAGTTATAAAATGAGATACAAAATTTTCGTATTATAAATTTTCCACTCTACCCTCCGTTATGTTTCAAACCTTTACACAGAGCGGTTCCCTAGTCGAAAATATGTGCTTAATCACACCTTAAAAAGTTAATGATTACTATTTACTCCTTTGAGGGTTGATATTATCAAAATGTTTGGGTCAGTAGCGTTAGGTGCAGGGGTGGAAACCGTGGTGTTTCGATATCTCTTTTACAACTGCTATTTCTATCTTATAGTAGCGGTGTTCAATGCTGCTGTTCTCAAGGGCGTGGTAAGGAAGATATCGCGGAAGGAAGACTCAAGGCATTGCAAATTAGTCCTCAAGAGTAGCATGGCATTTGTAGCCGACCTCAAGTAGGACTTAACACTATATGTTGATTACAAACGTCCATAGACTGCAGTGACCATTTACCTTCAGCCTCACTGTATGCTCGTTGGCCACTGTTGCACAAGTCTATGCAAGAACAAAATAGGTGGGTCGAGAAAACAAGTAAAACTTAAAATCCAGAATACCAGAATACTCTTCGGTCAGTATGAGTCCCGATACTAGCACACCGAATTTTGCACGGGTTTCCGATTCTGTTTGACGTCCGACAAACGAATGTAGAGTAAAAAATAAAACCACGCGAGCCGAACACCGCGTCCACGCGGCCCGCACGTAATTTAATCCCGTATCACTTTGACTAAGGCTAACGTAAACTGGATCAATGCGGGCAGTGTAAACAGGAACAAAATGAATTACCAATACCGACTATATTTTTAAGGATTTTTGCATCTAGTTGATAGTATTAGCACAGTTTCAATAATAGCGTTCTTACGATGACATATGTAGCGCAGTCACCATACAGCTCTGACAGCTGTATGTCTCCATGGTACTCACGACACAGGAAATCCCAGTGTCCCAATCCCAGAAAATTAAATTAATCATTTAGATGCCTGTCAGAACGATATATACCTTGAGAACCATTATTGTCCAGAATTTCCGTTACCAGTTCTATCTAATCTAATCTAACATCTATCCCCCGACTCTATCATCAGATTATCTCAATAGTAAATACAGTAAATTTACATTGTCATCAGTTTAAATACATTTATCTACAAAATTTCAGCTCAATCGGTTTATTGAGTGTGAGTTAAAATTCGATTACAAGATTTGATTGTCAGTCGACATCAATGAAACTAAATATACATATGTATATAAGTCGAACCTTAAACAATAAAGATTGAAAATTGTTTTGTTTAAATTATAAATATATACAATAATAGTTTTTCTTTTCACTAAGAAACTAATGCGAATGAACTCGAAGCAATAACTAAAACTGAACGTGTTTGTAACAAGTTGCTCGTTGTGTTATCAGTGCTCCCGCACACACTCGCCGCAAACTTGCCCCCACGCTAATGGAACTTTGCGCGAGGTGAACAAGTTCGCCCTTCAAATTCGAAACGAATGTAATGCCAATACCTTATCGGTCGCGATATATCGAATCGTAATTGAAATGCACGGACTAAATCTGTGAACTAGTGAAGTTGTAGTAATTGTACGATTGTTTGCAAAGATGGATTATTTGATTAATTTAGCTCAACCGTAGATTACCTCGTGTTGTGCCTTCATATTTTCATCGTCACCCAGGGTTGACTGTTGACTGGCAGAAAATACCACATGGCATTAAGTCCGGCCTTTGTAATTGTTTGCAATAAAGAATATAAATAAATAAATGTAAATGTCAATTTCCACCACGTTATTATGGTCGGATTACTTCTGAGTACTAATATTGTACTATTCTTTATCCACCATCATTCTAGTCCGAGCTCTCATAACACAATCCCGCCACACCTGTATCTACATTATAAAAGCAGTTGTTAAAAGCTGCTGTGTTTTTGACGTTTGTTTTTTCTTTATTTAACAGGGGATACGTCACGCAGTGACCCGTAGATTTATTATTATGGCTTCTGCAGACAACGGGAAAGCTAAAACTTTCTTACATACACCTGCATTATGACATGTATTCAGTATGTATTTAGTATATCTTATCATAAGTCTTTCACAACATAATATTCAAAAAGTTGAGTGATACGTATTTTTTTTTTTCTTGGGAGATTTCGACATCTAATGGTTTCCTATAAGTACATAAATATAGAATAATCAAAATGTTACAATGCCCTTAGAATGCTTATGAGTTTACTAAGATACTGTAGTTTATCAGGATGATTCTATACCTGGGTGTTAACTGCTAAATACATCTTCCTTGTGTACCGCGTCCAAGAGCGCTCCAACAATATAAATATGACCAGCGAAATTTCAGATGGGTTCATGTAAAAATTAATAAGTAAAAATATTGTAATGAGTATTTGTTACTTGAATATAGACATTATTATAAATTTACAACCAGAGTGGGGATGTGCTCTTAATAACTTTAAACGAATGTAAAACATCAGTCAGTGGGTAGCGGGTAACTCGGGCGCCGCCATCAGCGGTTGGAGCCTGTTGCCATAAATCTTCGCACCTCCGACTCGAGGACGGCCGATACAAAATTCATGCCTTTAAATATTTATTTTATTGTAGGGTCGGTTCAAGTTATTTGCTTATATGACGAATTTGTTTGGATATTGCTATGTATTAAAGAAACTCTGCTAGATGGTAGAACAATAGTTTGTCCGGGGAAGTACCACCGCCGCCCTCATAATCCGCCGTGGAGCAGTTTTTGTATTTCATTTGGAGAAGTGCAGCTGCCGGACACACAGGTGACCATCTTAGTCCTCAGTACGACCTCAAACAACCAACCAAAAACCAACCAATAACCAACCAACCTCAACTTCAGTTTTGTTTGAGGTTAGATGTGGGTGTCCATAGAGTGCTTTGACCACTTATCATCAGCTTGCTCATTTGCTAGTCTTTAAACATAAAAAACACATCGTGTGGTTCCTACATAGCATTTTACATACACATACATCCACGTAATAGTAGTAGAGTACATACACAGATTTCACTGAGTTCTTAATTTTAATTAAAGTTTAAACTGTGAAATATAAATGTTTTGTATTTGTATTCGTTAAAGGTGGTATAACTGACGTTTGCCTGCGGCGGAGTACCGCCGCCACATTTATCTATTTTTGACGTATACCAACAGTATTGTGCTGTAGTGTTCTGTTTTGAAGGATATATATTATGGATGTAGTCAGTTTACTTTATCGAGCCGTTTCATATAAATCTTAAAAAGTAGCAAGGACAAACGTGACTCCAGTTATATACAGAGATCTATCGGGGGCAGTGACCAATTTTCTTCAGGTAAGCTGCAATTGCTACTTCCACGTCGAAAAATATAGCGAGATGCAGCTCCGCTCCTCCTCCTCCTAGTTCCGCGGCTTGCGTAGATATTAACCGATCTACAAAGTTAAGCAATCTCGGGCACGGTCGGGGGTTGGGTGGGTAGCTAAATTTTATGCGCGCTTCCGTGGATCGGAGGGCACTTTAAGCTGTTGGTCCCAGTTGCTATCATTGGATAGACATCCGACATGGGTTGCCCACTAACCTGTTTCTTCACTAATCCTCATTGGAGTAGCGTAGTGGAGTATGCTCCAAGGCTTCTCCAGTTGTGAGTGAAGACCCGTGCCCAGCAATAGGAAATAAAAAGGGTTCCAGTCATACATATCTGCGTACATATATTTATGATATCGTTTTTGGCATTTCACTATATTGCTCAGGTTCCTATTCCGAGTGTTTTACGGAAATTTATTGCCAGTTGAACTATTGGAAATTTTCATTATGTATGAATTCATTGTAGAATATTTACTAATTACAAATACTTGCGCTATGTGGCCTGATATACACCGCGTCTTGTGAACAATGACACTGGACCTTGACGGTGTCCACTTACATGTTTAAATTTCACAAAAACAAATAAGAAAAATATTACCATTCGATTAATTTCTATAGTATAGAATCAGCAAATGAGCATGCATTCCACCGGACAGTAAATGGTCAGTGCCACCCATGTACATCTGTAATGAACCCTAAACTGGATTGAAGTCTTATCAGAGGTTGGCCACAGATGCGTTGGTACCTCAGAGGACTAAGTGAGAACGCTTCGTTTAATTGACTCTACCTTACCACACCTTTCATACCAGAACACACCAGCGTTTAAAACTGTCGCTATAAGCCAGAAATAATTGCAGTGTACTGTGTAATACTGCTGCTATAAGGCAGAAATAGTTGTACCGTGTTAAATTGCTGTCATAAGGCAGAACCCAGCCGAGTTTAATAATGCCGTTATAAGGCCGGAATAGTTGCAGCGAGTGATATTGCTGTTAGAATGCAGAAATAATTTCAGCATATAATACTGCTGTTATAAGGTATAAATAGTAGCAGCGTTTAAAATTGCTGTCATAGAGCAGAAATTGTTGCAGCGTTTAAAACATCTGTCATAAGGCAAAAATTGTTGCAACTTTTAGAACTGCTCTTCTAAAGCAGAAATTATTGCAGCATTTTAACACTGCTGCTTTAAAGAAGATATAGTTGCAGTATGTAATATTGCTGCTATAAGGCAGAAATATTTTCATTCTTTAATACTGCTGCTATAAAACAGAAATAGTTGTAGCGTTTGAATACTGCTGTTCCAAGGCAGAAATAGTTGTAGCATTTATGCTGCTGTCATGAGGCAGAAATAATTGTAACCATGGTGGCTTCGGTGTCGTACCACAAACAATTCTACCACCCTTAAAGCACGTTACTTTACGTAATGTTGCCACAAAAAGCGCAATTAGTTCACGGTATTGCAGACGCGTACCTCAACTGTTTACTGGCTTCACACTTAACCGAAAATGGATGGTTGCGGTTTAACATTACAAACACCATTACCAATTTTGCTAACGAAGTTAGGTCCGTAGAAACTGAGCGAATTAATTACATTTACGTCCACCAAATGCAAAATGTATTGTGTAAGATAAATAGCACTTTAAAAGAAAATATGGCATGCGGTACACTTACAATTAATTAAAGAGTTTGTGTGCAATTTTAGAATTAACACAGTTTTTCTCTTATCATCATCTTATTAATTAATCATCTTATTTGAGCCACATGCATATACACAAATATTGGATTTTTTTTTAGTTGCGTTTATTTTGTCTATATGTACTTATTTTAACAGCTGCGTCTATTTTGATGAAACTTTCACTTAAAAATAAAGTTCTTAATAAAGAGCAACATAAGGTCAAGGAAAAATTCAGGAAGAAACCTACAAGCCTAATAATGGAATGAGAAGGATTAGATCCTTGTTTACTTGTGACCAATAATATAAAAGTAACGGGTTGATGTTAGTGGTAATGGTGGCATTATTAAATTGTTATTTTAAAACAAACATGGGGGTAATTGTACGTAATTGCTTACAATATTAAGCCGGCCATTATGCAAAAACTAACGTGAGCTCTGGCATTTTGACGCGTAAATTTGTACTCCAATATCCATTTAACCTAGTGACGTACACAAGAGGTTTAAAGCAAATTAGTGCATCAAATAATCCTTTCAGTCCGGCCACAAATCTCACCCATCTAATTGACAGCTACTAATATCAAAATTAGAGATAATACTATAGAAATTTACGTCAAACTGAGATGAGAAACTGTGAATTGAAAGACTTGTAGATAAACTCTTAGATCTTAAGATATTACGCAATCATTTAAATAACATACACAGTAAGTGTAAACTTCAAGAGGACGGAGGTGAAAAACTAAAAACTGTCCATCTCGAATTACCACTACTCCCTTTAAACTCACCAAATAGGTGTTCGTCACTATACCAAACGTGGGTACATTCATAAGTATAGGCAATCACCCTCTTAATTCGTTAAGATGATTTTCTACCGCTTGACAACATAATGTCAAAAATATTGCCGACATAAGTAAAAATTGAATTTGTGACTTTTTAAAACGCTTTCTACTCACAGCCGACACTGGGATACCCTGTGTCGTAAATACCATCCATATAAAGATACAAACATCCAAACTCAGAAATTCTCATCTAGGTTCATAATTTAGATGCCAGCTTGGCCGAAAATCGAACCTGTAATGCTTCGCACGTCACCCTGATATGGTAACCGCTTTGGTACATCGAATAATTATATAATAACGAACAATATTACAGTTCAGAAATAAAACAAGTTTGTAGTAGGCATAGATAGCGATCCGCTCTCCAGTCCGTTACTTTGCTCCTATAACTGGAATATTGAGAAAAACAACATAAATATTATAAATTTTTATTTGTACCATATAATGTTTTGTTTAGTAGGTCTCTTTGTGTTTAACTTTTCATTATTATTGCACTAATTCATATAATACATATTATAGTATATTTATAGCAATGATAGCCTCCTGAAGCACACAAGCCCAGGTGACGTATTTCCTAACCAATTTGCAAATTTAAGCAATGTTGGGCGCAGCCGATAGTTGCGGCACGTTGACCGCTAGTGGCTAATTTTCATGCATGCTTCCGTGCTTCGGCGGGCACGTTGAGCTGTCAATCCCGGTTGTTATCATTGGGTAACAGTCGTTAAACCGTGTCGGTGGCCTTATGAATGGTTTAAAAACATCCGACACGGATTTGCCAGTGCTTCGCATCACAATCAATCCGCAGTAGAGCACCGTGGAGGAATATACTCTACCTCACCCCCCTCCTCTCCTCAGTTAAGGGGAGATAACCGTGCCCAACAGTAGAACATAAATAAGTGTTGCAGCCAACCCATAGGCAGCCTCCTGCCGGGGATTAGCCCCACCCTCCCTCCCGTCGCTCCCTGCCTTAGGCAGGGAGGCTCCCGGTCC
>DWKL01003237.1:0-11718 GCA_018249415.1 Phareas burnsi | reverse complement strand
CAAGTGAACGCAAATAAGTGCCTGATTTAGAATTCAAAAGTAATTTTATTTCGAGCAGAGCCATGGTTGCGATCAAAAGCTTCACAAGGATTATGTTTGTTATTTATTACGTTAACAAATTGTATATAAAGCACCGTCTTTGACGTTGCATTTTTTATGGGAAATATTTATTACTTACTTATTCATATTTTTAATGGGAACTTGATAGGTTTTCAGGTTCCCTAGCCAAATAGCAAATTTCATTCAGAACAACCTTATAATTTCGTTCTGTCTGTCTATCAGTTTGACCATGTCTATCTATATGTTCGAATAAAATAAATAATTCAATGTTCACAATCATAATCTTAAAACATAAGATGTGGTATAAAAAAATACAAGATGTGGTGTGGTATAAAAAAATACAAGATGTGGTGTGGTATAAAAAAACATAAGATGTGGTATAAAATTTAGTAAATTGAATACAATAGCGTTAGATTTATAATTTATTAAATTTAACATATCCTCGATGTAAAATAAAAGGAGATTGTTTAATAAATAAGTGGTTGGCTCCAACTCTATTTAAATGTGGTAGTGTGTAGAAATATATGGTTAAATGTCTGGCTGAGAAGAAAGAGGAAGGAAAAGGTTGAGCTAGATAGATAAAAACAAATGAAGTTGGAGCATCAAGGTTGGACATAAGGTGACGAAAGGAGGCAGGACGATTGGAAGACTGGTTGATAATTGTATTTGTAGTTGTTGTTGGTGATATAAAAGATAATGTGGTCTTACATGAATGTGAGTATTATTTTCATACTGAAATAGGCAGACATGTTATAATAAAAAAACAAAATAAACTAGGGGTTGCAGTCCAAACACGATGGATGAAAAAAATTATCCAGTGTTGGTATATCATCGTAACTTTAAAGTATGAGAGGTGGAGTAAACAAGTGTACTGTGTAAAATGTGAAGCATGCGCGAAAGAAATTTAATAAATGAAATACAAAATACATACTTTATGTAATTTTGGCTTCCGAGGATCGGTCCCGACGTCCATAACAAAAACATTGCAAGAATGCAGAGCTGGCAGAATCAGGAAGTCTCTCTTCATTTCAGGTTTGTTGTAGCAGCTGGAGCAGACATTCCATCCGCTGTGGTGGAGCTCGTCGCCCACGCTGCCCGTGTACGTTCGATGGATCACCTTTTCATAAAATACATTCAGAACAATAAACACGCCAAAATCTTGGCTAATTCACCCTAGAAAATCTGTACTAGCATGTAAATCCCCTGATTAGTAAAATTTATGTGCGTTTTACCTACAGCGGTGAAGAGCAAAGGGGAAGTCCTAAAATACGTGAGAATTTCCTATAAAGCTTATATCTAATTTATAAGAAAGGCATAAACGCTATTGTGTTCTGGTTTGAAGGGTATTGCAAGGAAGATACTTTATTCATGGTATTTCAATTTAGCAATAATATAAGCAGTGATAGCCTAGTGGTAATAATAATAAGGTTCGGGCCCCTCACACTGGAGGTCCGGGTTTTAAATCCCACACGCACTTCTGATTTTTCAAAGTTATTTCCATATTACAAATTAATATTAAAATTAATTATCACTTGCTCTAACCTTGAAGGAAAACACCGTGAGGAAACCTGCCTACCTGAGAGTTCTCTGTAAAGTTCTTGAACTTGTGTTAGGACTACCAATCCGGCCACATATCCAGCTTGGTGAACTATGGCCCAACCCACATTCTGGGAGAAGACCCGTGCCCAGCAGTGGAACATTAATGAGCTGATGACGATGATTCCGATTTAAGGCTAAAAGGTCGCATCTTTGGCCGACCTTAGGTAGGGTTTAATCCTGTATAACACTGATTACAGATGTCCAGTGGGCAATGACCACCACTAGATGGACTGCATGTTTGTTTGCTACTTTTCCACAAAAAAAAGAATAATGCTTTCAAAGATTTGTGAAGTCTATCTACCCGCACTATGACCTAAATCCTTACTATTTTCCGAGGAGAAAAACAGTGTTCAAAAATGGAACTATTATGAAAGCAATGAAAACTCGTGTTCATAACATAGGCCAAGAATATCCCACGCGGTGGAGCTAGTTGTCTCATTCGCTTTTTCTACGATGTAACGAATTCAGTCTATCCCTACACTAATCCCTGCTTGCCATTGCATTGCTGTTCAGCCACGCTGGAATCCGGTTGGATTACTAGGACTTTGCTATTGAAAGAACTATCTAACAGCGTTGGATTTATTAAAGGCGTTGCCAGCAGACAAGACCTAATTATGTCAATCTTCATGTTGGCGTTTTGCATTCGTTCATTAGCTTTTTGCTTGTTTATTTTATTTTACGTAATAAGAAACAATTGAAAAACAATATTTATTAAATTTGGATCAATTTAAATTTGGAATTCCAGACTGAATCTATATTAAAATAAAATGCCCGAGCAATATTAGCGTGATGGTAAATTCTTCTTTAATAAAGTAAAATATTTTTATTCGAATTAAAAATAAATAAATTACTATTGATACAAAAATGTAAATGGAAGTGTATTTTTGTAATTTTAAAGTGACTATTTTCTAAGTTTATTTGACAAAATATAAAATATATATAAACCGTCAGACTGTGTGCACAAGAAACTATTGTATGTAGGTACCTATTAGTAATTCTTTACTTTCTTTTAATAATCTATCTTTCATTTAACCATCTACATTTGTGTTGAATTTGGTGCCCACACGAGGCACAGCGACTAGAGCAAAATATTAGCCTTTTAGAATGCTACAAATCCCATCAATCCGAAACAAATCCCCGCTCGCAATATTGCATTCCGCACACACAGCGGCATTGTCCAGCCGCAGGATCCACTAGGATTACCGGAACATTATTGCGTCCAGTGGCTAAATGGTAGTCTTTCCTGCAATTTTATTTTATCCGAGTTTCTCCGTGCAACTCCGTCTACATGCACCGTGCACACGTTTTTCAAAATTCGCGCATGAATGCTGTTAATTTCTTTGTGATCTACATTTTTCCCTACAAACTAGTCTCTTTACATACACGTCTAAATAGGTTCAATAATTTCCCGCGCAGACAATTCGACGTTTTATATTTATTTTATGTGTTGTCAAATAAAATTAGACAGTATTCGTTGTTTTAAAATCACAAAAACCTACTTCGATTTAATTGTTTACACCAAAAGCAATTAGTTTATTTTTATTTTGTATCAGAATATTATACTTTATTAACGAAGTATTTACACTTACGCTAATATTTCTCGGGCATTTTGTTTTAATTTAGATTAAGTTTGGAATTCTAAATTTAAATTGTTCCAATTTTAATAAATATGGTTTTCTATTGTTTCTTATTACGCGAAAATAAATAAACAAGCAAAAGGCTATGTTTTTAATGCAAGGAAACTACCATTATTGTATTTTTTTAACGAAAATTCAATTTTTTTTCATATAATATCAGTCATGTCACTATTATTATTATCATCATTTATGATATATTTCTACTTATTTATTTATTAGAAAAGAAGTAAATTACTTAATTCGGCCCTTTTGTCAATATTATCAATTAATAATATCAATCATTGTGTCAGCAATTTCTTTAGATATTCAAAAGTTTTATTATTAATACCATAATTTCCATTGTTGTTGTGGTACTGCTGCAATTGAACCGCAACCAAGAATCTTACCATTCACTCTCAGTGTCTACTTAGCATATACTTAGCTCAATCATTACTAACCTGGCTGTAAGTAGGAGACTCTGGATCAACGTCTACAGTAGCCAAGTAGTCCTGCTTATTACGATCGGGTTGCACACACACTACGTACAATAGTTTCTCTCTTATCCCGTTTCTAAAAGCGTCTAACGGCGACGCGTAGCCCGGTCCGCCTTTACCTGTAATTTAAATTTTATATATATTTTTTCTATGTAAAAATCTACTCCTTTTCTGGATATGGTCATGGGTGAGGTACGTGGTATTTTATAATAATATGTAGCAAACGAGCATGGAGTCTGCCTAATAATAGTGATCAGTCCCGCCCGTGGACATCTGTAATCTAATCCAAATAAGAATAAAAATCGACCTCAAGTATGGCCATGGGTGAGATCCGTAGTTCTTTTTTATACCAAGAAGTAACTAACGGGCATGGAGTCCGCCTAATAATAGTGAATAGTCCCGATCTCAAGTAGGTTGCGTCTGTATGTGTCGTTACCTGAGGATTAAGTTGATTGGTTGGTTGTATGAAATACTTTAGATATATGATGAATACTGTTCATCATTAATCAAACGTGTTTCACACAACCAACAGTTTCTTTTTTTAACATACTGTCTTATGTAATGTAAATATAAATATGCTAGTTAAAATATCGTAACTTAAGAATTTTTGTTTGGTTTGATCCATTAAGCTATTTAGTAAGGTACTCTAGGCTTTCAACTATAACAAAGTGTATAGAGTTAAACGCTACGAAAAAGATTTGAGATTACACTGCTATTAACTGTTACAATACCAAAACCCATTAACAATACATTACGATACTCAATTTTAATTTTAATACTTGGCGAGGTTGACTTAAAAAAAAAGTTACATTCTTTACTTCGTAATGTTTTCAATTCGTGGCTATGGGCTGTAGTGACTTAACGTCATGTGGCCCGCTCGCTCATTTCCTACTCTATAAACATAAAAATAATCTGTCACACTTATTTTATTTCATTCAACAAAATCTGACATCAGAAATTACTATAACAGTAATATGATAACGAATCAGAGGTTAATTAAATAAGAAACAAAAATGTTACGGCCTTACAATAATAATAGAGAATATTGTAATAAAACTGAAGAAATGTCTATCGTTTTGGAGAAACTTTTATTTATATAACACGCAAATGATTCTTCTTCCTTCAGAACACATCTTAAAAAGAAGTAAATTTTGTCACATTTATTTTATTAATTGCGTCTATTTATACAATACGCAGATATTCAAACATCAAAGAGATTGCTTATAAAAAGGAAAAGTCCAAATCAATTACTCCTCATATTTCATCAATCGCTTCATTTCACAATTTTCCCCGAACAGAAATTTGTACACAAATAAAAAACGTCAATTTCAATAACGTTCGATAGAGATCGGAACATTATTTTTGTTGCAAACGAGGGGGCGAGCACAGAGGGTTTCAGCCACAGACCAAATATGAAACAGAAATGGCACGTACGATAATGCGTAGAGACCCAAAGACACTTATGATCTGAGCATTTTCACGCAATTATTTTATACATAAAATTTAGGATCTGCTTTTAGGTGAATTAAAAGTATCCCGCCGGGGATAAACACGACAATATCAGTTACGTACGTAACTCCAGTTAGTCAGTCTGTCAATTTATCTGAAAACGTTCGACATTATTTTCACGGGACCTTCGCCTAAAGATGGCTGTAGTATATTGGTACCTAATAGTAAAGCCTGTCACTATTATGTACTTAAATACTTTTTACTCCAACAATATATTATCTAAGTTGTTACATTTTAAATATTAGACAGTATATAGGCGAAGCTGGGTGATTTCGTTTATTATAAAAAGGGATTTCTATATGACATTTGGTCTGTGGGTCCGCCCTCTCAATTTAGTAATCGCGTCAGTAATGCCTGCATATAAATTACTCCTTTGTAGTGTATAATCCCATTAATCGTCTATTGTTTATTTACCTATACTATGAAACATTTGCATGCTAACTGGACAAATTGGAAGTAATTACGGCCTTAACCAGACAGATTACTTGGAATACGAGTAAGACCTGGTTGGGATTATGTTGATAGTGATCGATTGGTGGGTCATTTGTACTGAAAAATAAATACTAATTGTAACTTTCATAGCATATAAGTAGTAACCGAGAGTGCAGTTCGTCTCATGACGAAGCCACGGTCTATGGACTATCTGTAGTCAATCCTAATTAAAATTGAAATCCTGTCTAAGGTTGGACACAGGCGCGTTGCTACCGCTGCAAATTAAGTTTGAATGCCTCATGTTTCCGTCTCTTCACCTTTCTTCTTCTTTACCTTCTTTCAAACAGCGTTTATACCACTGTTGTAAGATAGAAATAGATATAGCAACGGTGCCTCAGAAGTCGAACCGCGAAGGGTTCTACGACCTTCAAAAACAACTATTGTGTTGTCGCGTATTATAATGGAAACATTAAGGTTTTTTTTTAATTTATTATATTAAATATATAATAGCAACACTAAACCATTTTTAAGCAAAACGTATACACAAATGTATCTCTCGGAAACTCCATGAATTGTTTTTTTTTTATCGGGACGACACCCAGACGATCTACGATAAATCCTACAATTTATTCTGTATATGTGTGATGTTTGAAATTAAAATATAGACATGTACAAAGTTATATAAGTTCTATGCGTTTATGTAATTAGAGTACTAAACAAGAGTTCATAGCCTGAAAGCCTATAATAATGTAAGTTATAGGGGTCCCAACATAGTCCTCGGAGATAAAAACGCACTTACAACCTTTTTAATAATACGGTGGACTCGACTCGACTACAATAGTAGAAGGGTTGGTATTCGAGGGTATGTTTGTCTATTTCTTTGGCGCGAATTGTGGCCTAAACAGCTTAACGGATTTAAACATATGAGGTGTCGTTGGATTCGCCTTGGTAGTACGAGTAATACAGGGTGCTATAAATTTTAATTTCATTTCATTCTATATAAAAAAATGTATATGACGTATATAATTTGCGTTTTTCAGCATAGCATATGCGACTTAATTTCGTAAATGTTTTTGCTGACGTGTTATTTTCCTAATTTAATTTGCCTTGCTTTTGTTCAATGGAAGCAGCAAATGTCTAGAATTGTCTAGTAGAAATTGGTACGGCATTCCTAACGCTGCAACTAAGTCATTTGGTAGAACTCTATATGGGTTTAAATATGTCAGTGTTGTTACCAGTTTCCCATATTTTGTTACTTGATAAACGTAAAATGTAAATTTTAACTTGTACAATATACATGTCTAATGTAAACTAAACTAACTTTAGTAACGTAGTTAAATTAATAGTAATCTATTTACAGATATCTTAGTACAATAAGATTTATTAAATTTGCATAGCTAATGGTGTATGCATGATTAAATAACAAGCGAACGACATTAATATGCCATCTTCATATTAGATTAAACAATTATGTACAAGTCATGGACGAAATAACCAAATAGACTTCTAACTCTAGCAACTATTAATTGTGTTTAGATCTGTGAATCTGCGCGCTGATTGGTTCGGCCTGTGCTCTGATTGGTTCATACTACTATTACTAATCTCTGATTAGATTATACAAGCGCATGTCTTATTAAAATCAATAATACTCGTGGGTTTACATATGATATATTTGACTAATATAATACCTGAACATGTCTGTCATTGGAAGTCTATTTGGTTATTTGGTCTATGGCACAAGAACTAAGCAGCGCGCTTCTATAAATGTTAATGTTAAATTCCACATTATAATTCAGGTCAGGCCACAGAGACGCAAGTGAAGCGAAACCATGCGCCTTTTTCTAGCCAAGATTTATCTAAAGGAAATGTTGCCTGCCTCGATTTATACTCTGTGGAATCCTTTGAGAGGTTTTCGAATCTGAATTCCTTGTAAACAGCGAGATTAAAGTCGGTACGGATCGTTTGGGAACCGTTTTGTGCAGGTGGCTCGGAGAGCTAGCCAGAGGCACGAATGATAAATTACACCCAGTTGATATGTCTGACAGTTTTTTGTTTTGCTTTTGTTGGTTTTTGTAAGACTGACTTGAGTAAGGTTTTTAGAACCGCAGATATTGGAAAGTAAATTGGATATCAACTTACGTCTCAATAATTTAATTAAAACTTAAAACTACTGTTACTATTATGACTAAATCTGTAGGTACCGGATGTATGTATATATTTTTTTATGTTTTAACTTGGCGATAAGGCAGACGGGCCACTTGATGGAAAGTGGTCAAAATCCCCCCTCCCCCATGTCTTCTCGTAGGTGTCGTAGAAAACGATGTAGGGATTAAATCTAGGAAATTGCGCCGTCACTTTAAGAAATTACTCAACTATGATTACAACTACGGCATAAGCCTACATGTGGAGATCAAGTCCAACTGTGGACTTCTTGAACTGTTAGATGGATTCCTTTAATCACGTGTACTTTTTGTGGTAAGTACCAATTTCATATATATTCATTAACATTTTCAAAATTACGTCCAATATAATAAAAAAGAAACTGCAGTACAGTCTGTTCTCAGTTCAAGAGGATCATAACAATTTTGACGTTAAGTCGATTTTGATAGATAGACAATCACTATATAGACTGTTAGCGCCATCTATACAAAACTAGAACCACCCTCCGTATTGTGAACTAGAGATCAAAGCCAATTGGTTTAAGGAAGAGTATTGTGCGGGTTGTTTCGAGTTTGCCAGAGGCTCTAATGATAAATTGCACCAGGCTGATGTGTCTGACACTTTTTCTACATCGTAGTGAGTCTTTTATTTTGTTTATCGCTTGACACGGATGGATAGATTCCTTAGGGATGACAAATAGGTACTCGTAGGGGAGTAAAGGCAGTGAGGCATTCATTTCGTTCAAATTAAAAGTGGGTTTTCTCATCTCCGCTAGATGTATTAAATACTTTTTAGTTTATTGTTAAGAAGTAAAGTATTCAATATATTTTTTTAATATTATTATATATGTTAAGATTACCAATATAGTAATAGTAATATCAATATAGTATTAGTAGTACCAATATGTATACCGTATTTATTAAATGTACCAGTCGGCACTTGGCAAGCGTGGTGGACCCGTGCGCAGCAATGGGACAGTAATGGGTTGGTTATGATGATGATAATTATATATGTATGAGATTCCTTACAATGATAATTTTTAATTCAACATTGTAAAATCTTACGTGCATTCTGCGAATTTTATTGTCCGTCTTTATTGCTACATTCTATGACGCCACCATTCTTGTTACAGTAAAGGAGTAAAAATATAGCCGACTCTTTTATACAGGTCACCATTATTGACCGCCATATAACTTATAAATATTTGGTAACTTTTATGTTATGCCCTTTTATCCTTGACGATAAGAGAGAGCAAGTGCTATCGCTCCCGTAATGTTTATCAATGGTTTAAAAATAAAATATTTTAGAGATAATATTTTCTTTATCATTTTCACTTTGGTTGTGTAAACATTCTGTGTAACATTTTTACAGATTTATTTGAATCTCATTTTATTCATCTCTTTCAACCTTCACTACACTACCAGTGGAGAACATTAGGATTGGCAATTTCTTTATGACCGTTGCATTCTACAAGAAACAATTGCTTGATGATGGTCCTACGGGATATTGATTTAATTAGTAGCGGTCACCCAACGAAGAGTTGACTGCGTCCGTCATTGCTTAACCTTACGTGTTGTACGTTAATAACCCTTTGTAACATTGACTACCGATTAACTGTTGGTATTTGCTTCAAAAATATGAAAGTCATCGTATCCTAGTTGCAGTAGTCAAGCTTGTAATTTAGTGACGATACAACCAGTTGTTTATAACATCCATAAATTTAAATAGCAAGGTCATATCTTAGTTACGTAACGGTCGCTCACTACATGCGATTTTTTAATTATTTAAAATCATATCACGTTACGTAGGAAACGATCAAAATTTTAGAAGTATCCTGGTCTAATAAAATAAAAACATTTCTGTAATAAATTTATTGATCTAACTGATATTTTTGTAAATAAATTCGAATGACTCTGACAATAATAGTTTTAACAAAAAAAACTAATCCTCTATGTATTATATTCTCCATCCCAGTACGTAATTATGTACCTAATAGTTTGTATAAATAGTTACGTCGCTCACTACATAACAACGGAAAGATTTAGTTTTTATGTTGTTAAAATATTCTATGACTACCACTGTTTTCATTGTTTATGGAAATAATAATCAACAATTTACAGAAATAGTGCATCACTTTGTACATAAGTACTAAACCGGCGTTCTAATCATAATGTCAATGTTTGTTTTTATAACGGCGTTGTTATATGAATATACAATATATATAGGTGAAAATATCACACAAAAGACGATTAATTAACCAAATAATTCATAATATCTTTAAATAGTGTAGAAAAATAGGAAAGAAATGCGCAATATACTTACAACACGACATTGTGTATAAACGATTCCCTTCGACACAAACGAATAACCGATCACTACGATAGCGACCTCACAAATGTAGACATTTATATGATTCAGATACATAGGCATATTTGCATTGGACACTGTCTCGTTCTAACCAATGTACTAGTAGTTACGTCAAGTGGGATGTAAATAAAATACCGGTTAGCCAACATAACAGTACCGTCTACATGGTACAGATATAAAATAAAAATATAAGCTAAACGGAACATGGATATAAAATTATAAATAATAAGGAAAAAGTCTAAATTTCTTATAGATTTATAATAAATATTTTACAAATATTCAAATACCTTTCATTAATTTAACACAGTAATCGTATTCACTAAACATACATTTAACTGTTGGTTCTTTAAATAAGAAAATCTTTACTCATTACTCATTTTCTATACATATAGCTGCAAACTAAATCCCTGTGTTGCATCCACGCCACCCAGAAATACTTAAACACCCAGACCCAGAACAGCAATCATCAACCGACATGACGATTACGTCACGCGGGAGCGTTAAAGTTCCTGTTTAAAATGTAAAAGCAACAATAATCCGGGTGCGTTGCGTAGAATAACTTTGTTGGAGATCACAGGAAACACAATAAAAGAATATAAATACAAGAGACGTTATGATACGTACGTGACTCGCAATAACCTTGCCGCGAATTAAACTTGGACTTCACTGTGATACCAATATAAAAGTTTATTGTCGCAGTCCGTAACTTATTTCACTAAAATTAACTTCAATACACTGTCAATTTGTACACATATTAAAACTAATAATTGTTCGATATTGCAAACGATGTTCGTACTTCTATCATTTGCGTAATAAAACTTTTCGCCTCCCCGATTCCCGTTTGTGTGGGTGACTGTCCTGCATTATACGCTTCAAGCTCGCATACTGGTGGAATTCGTGACGGATCGCGAAATGTCTGCTGATATTTTTGAATAGAATATGCCACAACGCTTTATCCTTATCTTTCCACAATAAATCCGCAGTCTTCTCCTTAATCCTACGCATATTTTCCTCCAGTCTCCTGGCCTTTATTTCCATTTGTATGAGCGAACGGGTCGTATTTGTCAAAAGCCGGTACAGATATTCCTTTCTTCTTGTTTTCCTTAGTTCGGGGGCGGTCACATTTATTTCGTGCTCGTACTCTACGTAGTCGGGCTCTCGAATTTCGTCTGGTTCGGTGAGTTGCGATTGTTCGGCCTTAAACCGGAGCAGAAGCCCGGCGAGTAGGACGGCTAGTCCGAAACTTATCAACATTAAAAGTTTTGCGTGCTTATAAAGCGGTTTCGATATAAAATTCATGTCAAATGCTTACAGTCTACCATTATTAGTTAATTAAGTTGCATCTGAATGCATTATAGTGGAGATTGCGGTATAAACAAAAGTGACGTTAAGCAACAAGTCACGTGGACGCGTTTGGAACGAATGCGGCGCCCTCTCGCGTCGTGGGCGAAAACAGCACTGGCTGAAGTGAAAACACGCCG
>DWKL01003236.1:0-11718 GCA_018249415.1 Phareas burnsi | reverse complement strand
AAACTCTACTGTATCTTAAATTATATAAATTATACAAAATGTGTAGTGAAACAATAGAAAGATTTAAAATAATTTATTACCTATAATCATAAGAGCTCCTAAGGTCTAAAATTAAAATATGTACACTATCATTTCATTAAAGATTATAGTCTATTCAGGTAAAACTAGGTTACACAGTACTAAAATTATAAGAGAAATTGCTATTTTTTATAACCTAAAATAGTGTGATTATTATTAAAAATAAAATTGGGATGGTGCGTTGTTAGCTGGAATGGTGTACGTTATATTTAAGTCTCCATTGATTCATAAGCTTTAACATTTCCTGTACCTTTAGATCACTGTAAATATTAGATGTGATATATATCCGATGCCATGTACCTTCTCTGATTTGAGATAAGAATATCCACTTCGTGTTTCATTTTAACGAACATTTTCTTATTACTGACTCTGGGTAACGCCATGGCGAATGTGTCCGCGCTAAACTTCACGACCACTCCGATCTCTTGGCAAATTTGTTAGTATGAGATAGTCGCGTCACCGTCGCACCCATCGATCTCGGTAGATACCGTACCCAGACCGGTGACGGTGGCGGTGACGACAATAATAGTTATGGCGTATGCAACTCATGAGTACGTTAATTTATAAGGGTATTACAATGTTATGGAAAAAAGTTATAGTAAATAACAAGGGAATATTACATTTGTGCAATTCTAAAATGTTGTTAGCCTGTGTGGTCGATGTATTATTGTTAGTTTTAACGAACAAAGATTTTTTAATCTTGTGTAGTTCGGGGTTTTAACTTTTTTTTAATATACCACTGTCACTGGCTAGCCCGTCAGTAGCCTTTTTCGTACATTTTCAGTTAAGCTCTCGTCGCGGAACACGAAACAATATTCATGCTCCAACCTTATTCAAAACTGATTATTGCCAGTGGATAGTATGACTATGAGGGCATTTTCATAGAGATAAAAAATTGCTTGGAAATGCTATTTTGCTCGCATTTATTGAAGAACCGAGCTTCGTTTTTCGAATATACGCTGAACTAAACGCAACAATCTTTGAGTGGTCATAAAGTTACGCACTGCGACCTATAGTAACCCAGTCAAATCCCAGCACATAGGGTTATCTAGGAATATATGAAACTGTCTTGCATTTGTTGTGTTACGACCCCTGGTTATGTATGAATGATTACAGAAGTATGAATGCGACCTCCACCGGTCGCTCCTCATGACTGAATAATGTAAATATGATTTGTTTTGTATTAAATAAAATAATTTTGATAAAACATCGTCTTTTACTTCCAAAAAACTGGACAAGCAACATTATTTCTCAACGTAGTTACATCTAGCTCAGTAAAAGCGGAATACTTAATAATTAATGTAAAAAATGTACATCTATTACTACATTGTAATCAGACTTAAAGCATTAATTAACCTTTATAAATACAAATTTAATTTGCTAAAAACTGCAATATAATGTTAAAGTTAAACATGTTCGTCGTGTACCTTCTTTAAAAGGTCACTGCAGAGGAGAATCAAATCTTTAGAACTAAATTGCTCACTCAAATAATCCCGAATGAATGTTAGCCGCACTTTATCATTCAATGAGTCTAGCGCGTGGTGCTCTAGCAGTTTGTCAATAAGAGTGGTGTCCGCTGTCTTAAGGGAAAGTTTCCGTACTATGCCATCCATGAGATCCCGCGGCGGCACGTCGTCTGCAATACGTTGCTTTGACGGCATATCCAGTTGTTCGATAAGGTGTTCACAGAAATCTGGCTTCTGAAATATTGGATGATAAAGAGATTAAAATTAATTCTGAACTGAACAAACAATTACTTCTATAACCTGTTTTTTTAAATTCAATGAGTAGCAAACGAGCGTGCAGGCCACCTGATGTTAAGTGATCCCTGCAGCCAATGGACACCCACATTTAAGCTCAAACTAAACTGAAGTTCTGTCTGAGGTCGTACATTGATGCGTCACTACTCCTGAGGACTAAGATGGTCGCCTCGCTGTAAGTGTGCCGGCAACCGCACCTCTCCGATCGAAACACAAGATTTGCTTCACGGCGGATTATGAGGGCGGCAGTGGTACTTCCCCGGATGAACTATAACTCTACCACCTATCAAATGTTTACTCACAAAACTTTTTGTATGCGAGAAGAGTAGCGAGCGGGCATGCAGGCCACCTGATGGTAAATAGACATTGCAAGTCATGTATATCCATCCACATCTAACCTCAAACAGGAATGAAGCCTTATCAGAAGTTGTACGTAGAAGCACTACTCTAGACCACTAAAATATACCTAACGTACTAAGTGTACCCAACAACGGCAAAATATATATCCTATTAATTTATAAATAATATAATGTATAACTTTGCTTACTTCCATCAAAGATGTCACGATTTCAGCTGTCGATTTGTCTCCCGACTCGTCAGTCTGCGTAACGCAACTTACAGTCGACACTGTGTCAGTTTGGGTGGCCACTAACGACGTAGCTAATGGCTCAGTTTGCACTTCTATGCTTCCCGCTCCAACAGAGTCTGTTTGCATCTCAACATGTGACACTCTAGACTCAAGACTCGAGACTTCAATCAAGGGTGTCTCTACAGCTGGCGTTGTTTCAGTTGCGACATCGTTAAGCTTCTTCGCGTACTCTGTCAAAACCTTCCTTGTGATCTGTACTTTAGGTGCTTTTATACAAAGCCTGTTCACTTCGAGTTCTGTCATTTTCGCTAAATCGCCCACAGTTTCTATCTTACCGGCAAATTCCTTGACGAGCAACGGTCTCATTGCCGAAGATGATAAATCGCCGGCAATGTTATCTATAGGATCGTTGCAATTAATAAGATCCGCACAAATAGGGTCGACATCGTTGAGCTCGCTATTCTTCACGACCTCCACAAGAGGAGTCGGTTCTATAGAACTCATCTCTGTATCTTCGTTTGTGCTGGGAGTCACCTCGCCTTCGCCGAAGCTTTCTACCGCTTTTGTTAAAGCGGTGTCCAATTTGAACACAGTATCGAGGCGCTTCTGTGACTTCAGATTTACGCCAACTTGGGAACGCAATTGTCTCTCTTGTCGTTTGGCCAAAGAATTTTGTGGAGAACGGACTCCACAAGGCTCTATATATTTCTTAACGCATATAGTAGTGGAGACTGGCGGATCGTGGAAGCTTACTCTCTTTCTCTGTGAAAACAAATGCAATTGTCACATACTAGTAAAAGAAGCACATACTTTACTGTACAGTACAGGATAAGAAAAGTAACATTAGAAACATTATAGTTTTTACTCACTTTACTTGCCGGCGAAACTGTACTGTCGTCAATGATATCAACGAGTTTTCTCTTCAAAATTGGAACGCTCGGGCTGCTATCCGCAGACGGTAAAGTCCTCTTCAGCTTAAGGAAATTTTCGCACTCTTCGTTTTCCTCGGATGTCTCACTGGTTTCATTTGTGAAATTATACAATATTCTGAGATTACGTTTTGCCGACGTATTCAACGGGCTACTCTTCTTTGGTTCTTCAGATTCTATAGTTTTCTCTGATTTCATGATCGTTTGCAGTCTGTCAGTAACGGGAACACATAAACCTAGCATCTGGGCAGCACGGCCTCCAGATCTCACTTGTGGCTTATTCCTCTTTAGAGAGAGCGATCTAGGGCTCGCGTTGGTGACGTGAGCCTGTTCTCGAGGTGGTGATTGGTCCCTTTTATCTGGTGACACTTTATCGTCAGTGAAAATTTCAGGAGAATCACATTTTTCACACGGTTCACCGTTACTCTGTACCGGGGAAGAAAGCTTGATGACTACGTAATCATTGCTTGTTTCAGGAGATTGTAATTTATCCTCTCTAACGGGACTCAATGCTTTGATTGGGGATATTTCTAACGTATTGTTGAGAAACTCTTGTTTTCTTTGTTCGTCTTCCTTCAATGATAGTGTAGATGAAGTTTCACCTGATTTTTCTGTCGGCGACAATAAACTTTCTGTTAGAGACTTTGTGCTCTGGTCTTGTGTTGGTATCTCTGAATTATTAATATTCGTAGTAACTTCCATTGTAAGTTCTTGATTATTTTCTGGATTTAAACTTTGGGTTTCTTGATCAAATGTATTCATTATTTCACTGGTCTTTGTGATAGTACTACGCTCTATAGGCTGAGTATCAGCATCGGCTATATCCTGTGTGTCCATATCAACAAAGGTATCATCTGTGTCAATCATAACTGGTGGCTCTGGCTGTTCAGCATCATTAATGACTATAATCTCATTAGAAATGTTAAATCCGATTGGTTCTGTGTCCATATTTTCTGTTAAGTCTATTTGAACATGTTCTGTCGCAGTTTTATTATGCGGGAATCCACTACAATCTTTGATTTCAGAATCAAGTATTATTGAACTATTCACTGTTTCGTTATTTGTGTGTGAACTCTTCATGCCTTGGTTCGATTTATCAAAATATGTTTTAAGGTCTGTGTTTTCTAATGTTATAACGGGTATTCGTTTCATATTTTTTGTAGACTTTGTAGACATAACACTTATAGTAGAGTCTTGGGAACTTTCAATGATATCTTGCGATGCATCTTGAGAAGTATTTGAATCTTGTGAATTAGGAAAAGTATCCATACTTTTTTCCACAGTTTTTTTGTTTTCTAGTTCACTGATATCTTTTAATTGCTTATCAACTTTAGGTGTACTCTTTTGATCCGTCTTTGACTTATTTAACTTTTGTATTAAACTCTTTCTTTTTGAAACATTTGGAGACTCTGAGGCATTTTTTCGTGTAAGACGTTTAGGTGTTTGTTCTTTTAATAACGGATGTCCTTCCACCATGTCAATTGTCAATTGTTTTTCAATCCGAGACTTCTTTTTATCGGTTTTCTTATTTGATGAAATTTGTCTTGAATTATCCTCTTTTATAACAGTCTGTTCATTGTTATTTAGCTTAACATTATTTACTACACTTATATCTGTTTCAATGTGACATAAATCATTTTGTCCCTTCCCATCATTTGATTTACTTATTGTTTCGGAAATTTTGTCGCAATTTAAAGTGTCCTCATTATGTATATCTTTGATAAAATCGGTGACTACAGTATGTTCAATCGAATGTGGAGTTTGTTTATTGTGATTTTCTTCATTTACCGAAACACACACTGATGGAGTTACTATTTTCTTTTCGTTTTGTTGCTCAGAGGTTCTTAGGTCTTGTATTGGATTTGTATCACTGTCTGAATTTTGCGAATCACTATTACCCACAGAATGACGTCTTTTCTTTAGAGAAAACACTTCTAAATCTTCAAATTTCTTTGGTTTCCTTTTTAATCGAGAAGGCCTCTCTAAATTAATTTCAGAAGGTGCTGAATTTACAACAACATTAGTAGTTTTGATTTTATTTTCTACTGGAGTTTTCATAACATCATTAATTAAAGATTTTGCGCCTTTGTCGTCATTTCCCACATTTGATTTCTCGATCAAATTCCTAACATTACGGAAAACACGATCTTTTAAGGCTAATCTAGGTGTTTTCTTTTCTTTATTAATTGGTGATTGAGTTTTATTGATATTCTCATTTTTCAGTTCAGCGCTTATATTAACTTTGTCATTTTCTGTTAGTATATCCTTTAGTATTTTTGGTACAAAATCTGTAGTAGGCATGCTTTTGAGGATCGATGAAACGACTTCTTTAGTTGTTAAATCATTAGATTTACTGCTTGTAGTGGTATCTTGCGAATCAGTTTTCCAAGCCGTTAATTTAAAATCTTCTTGTGACTGAGACAAATCCTGATAAAGAGCAGGAATATCCTCTCTTTTTCGTCGAAATTTTTCCTTTTGGTTATCTGTTAATTTTTTGGGATTAAATTTCCAATTAGATTTTACAACAACAAATTCTTCGCCATTTTCAACAACAGTGTTTACAATACTTGTCTCCTTTTTTTTTGTCTTTTTAGCAGCTACTTTACCTGGAGTTGTAAATTTATTTTGATCTGTTGAACCTTGTGGATGGAAATCTTGTTCTAGAGAATCTATTACATTTTTTATGTTATTTACAGATGCATCATCCACGCCAACCAAAAGTATTCGTAAAGTGTCAACCACAGTAGCTTTCAATGATTGTTGTTGTGCTAAATATGGTGTGCAATCTATTAACTCAGTTAAAACTGTTTGTTTTAAATGTGCATAAGCTTCTACTTTGAATATTTTCGCCATAGATTTTAGTAAATCTTCAGTCTTATATATCAGTTCTGCATTCTGAAATACATACTGTATTAATAAAGAAATAATAACATATTTAAATGAGCATTTTAATTACTAATTTAGTTTGCTAGATGATACTTACAACTTGTGTGGGATTCTTGAATTCCGAAAGTAATGATGGAAACACATTCTTGACTATTGATAAAACTTTCTGGACAATATTTATATTAATGGAATTGACACGATTTTTTAAAATCTGAGAAATAACTTCCATGAATGTCAAAATGTCAAGATGGACGTCGTTTAAACTATGGATTTTACTAGTAATATGTTGAACTAAGTCAACTTCTTTTTCAAACTCGGCCCCTGAAAACAAAAACAGACTTACTTGTGTGTTTGTGTTTATGGAATAAATATGAATTTGATAAAATGGATAAGATACACACCATTATCGGAAGTAACTTGGTGCTTCAGTAGCTTAACAGAAACTTTTAACAAAAATGAGGAATTTTTCAAATTGATGTTCTCATAACTCTTCAATATTTTCAAAATTTCATCTTTTATAGATAATGTGCTAAGTTTTGCATGAGCAATGTCATACATAACGTTCCACAGAGATGTACAATACTCAACCTGAATGAAACAAAATAACACAATATTATCGAGAATAAGGAACTTTCAGTTTTTCATTAAATAATTTCAATTTTTTCTTTTATTTGAAGTGGTAGAATTTGAAGAGTAGCAAACGAACGTGCAGGCCACCTGATGTTAAGTGGTCACTGCAGTCCATGGACGCCCACATCGAATCTCAAACAAAACTAAAGTTCTATCCAAGGTTGTGCGTAGATGCGTCACTACTCCTGAGGACTAAGATGGTGACCTAAGTTTGCCTGGCAAACGCACATCTCCAACCGAAACAAAATCTGCTTCACAACGGACTATGAGGGTGATGGTGATACTTCCCCAGACCAACTATAGTTCTAACACCTTCACATTCCATACAAACTAAGTTTGTGGTTCTCTTGAAAACTAAAAGGTTTATTAAAACAACTATCCTAATTTACAAAATATGAAATGAAAATGATTTATGAAAAAACTAAACAAAAATTAGTTCATAAATAAATATAATTTTTCAGTTTTCATTATAATATAAGAAAGACATTTGTGTCTGGTATGCTTCATAATTATGATATATTTATATATCATATATTTATTTCCAGGTAACTTTAATACCGTCAGCAAATACTTACATTTGAGAATAGATCCATGTGTCTTAGTGGCCATAATAGAGTTTTGTACAATATTTCTAAACTGGAGTCTTTCTTCTTTTCACATATTGATGCAGTCAATGCAGTCCACAGGATCAAAGAAATGTAATTTCCCGACAATTCCTTTATAATGAACTCAATATTATTGAAATAATTATTGATAATAAAGTTTGTAAATCTTTTCAACTTCTCCACATTATCACTCATGCCATCCCTGAAAAAATTGTACAATTTTTTTTACATAATTCTTCACATGTTACATACAATATTTAGACAAAAACGATAACTTTTATAAACTCATGTTTATATAAGAAAATATTTATCAGTAACTTTAACATTGATAGCAAAATATTGTGAGTTAATCTACATAGCCGAGTAGGCATTTTTTCAAAGATGTGTAGAATATCATTTCACACTTGTCTAGTGTTATGTATTGCAGCCTACTCCTAATATAGCATCGTAATAATCGCAACTAATAAGGGTCTTGATGGTAATCAAAACAGCTATATAAATATATTCAATTTAAAGACTTTTGAAGCTGGTAGAACTATTTCACTTATAGCTGCAGTGCAGCTGTTGCAGTCTGATTTGAAGGGTTGTGATGTACTATAGATTATTTTTCAAGGCAATTCATATTATCCCCAGGAGTAGCAATGTATGTGTGATGGACTTCAGGTTAAACTCCTGTTCTATGTGGAATTGGTAACAAATATCCATAGACAGCAGGGACCTCATACCATCATGTAGGTTGCAGGCTTGTTTGATGATTTATTTATATTTTATACATATATAAAAGGAAAACATTACATACATACCTATTATATAAACCGTCAAGAATAGGGTTCAGCATAATTGTCACAATTTTGTGCACCGAGCTGCTCTGCTCATCATTGTTGTTTAGGAGATTATTTATTTCATTGTCCTCATTAAAAAGTGGTAGAATTAAGTTGTTTAGAACAATATCATTTAGATTCTCACATTGGGAATCCTAAAATGGACAATAACAATATAACATCTGTATAAATTCAATATATAAAAAAATACAATGTGGTTTCATGTTTTAAGTTTTCATACCTGTATTAAATTTTCCACCATTGCCAGTAATTCATTGACTAAAACTTTTTTGCTATTATTATCAGGCGAATCACAAATAAGCCTTACAAATGATATCCAAGCACATTGGAGAGGTTGCCTTAACTTAGATGAATTGTTGGCAGTAATCGTGATGGCTAAATTCAGGTAATGTATGAAATTTTTCCAATTATCTACTAATTGTTTCGTAGTCACTGCTTTATCATTCAGCTTAGGCAAAGCCACACAGCCGCCACAATTATAATGACCGAAAATATTTACAAATGCTTCCATACAGTGTTCTTTAGTTCTCTCGGATATTAAGCCAGGTACAAAAACAGGTTTGTTACCAACATTATGCTTGCCAAAACAAAATTCTAAGAAAGGATTCAGTATTACATCTGTTTTCTTCATCTTTTTGTGAAAACAGCATATCAAGTGCCACCAAGTTTTTAATTTAGCTATTACAATATCTTCGACTTTAGCGTTGTTCGCACAAAGGGGTATTAAAAGAAGTTTAATTCTTTTATTAACATAAACTTCATTTGTTTCTGTAGAAAAATTATCAATCAAAACATTCCAACAGTAAAAAGCTCGACACCTATTTGTAACATCCATTTTGAATGCTGTTTCAACTACAGAAAGCATAGAGTTTATAGGACTTCCCACGTTATTACTATTCTTTGTTATTTGATTCTTTAGCATTTTGATAAATACGGTCCACAGCCTGTGCCACATATCACTCCCTTTCTCTAAGAGACTAGTCATAATGGCTGGATATCTGGAAACATAAATCACATTAAAAATAACTTAATAATTCTTTGCATACTTAGTGATATTTAATACTAAACTTAAGAACACTATCATCCTTAAGCTAAAATGTACGTAATCCATCCATCTAGGCGATTGCGATATTTTAAGGTTTTCATAATCAATAAAATGCAAACTTTCACTATTTGAAAGTGCTCTATCAGATCCTTTTTTCGATGCCTTAAACTCTTCTATGTGTCTAAATATGCGTATTTTTTAAAAATACCCTAATTTTGCCCATAATTCAAAAATGGTTATGGTATGTAATGGCATTATTGCTTAAGGACATATTCATGCAATATATTCAGTCAGACAACCTCACTAGGCATTGAATTTGGTACTCTACATTATGAAGATTCTTTATCTAGCATGATTATGTTTAAGTTATATTATACATAATCATGCCAGATAAGCAATCTTCATAATAAAACATTATCGAACTTCAACAACAGCAATATATTAGCAATATTTAGCAATAACAACAAACTAACAAAGATCTTATAATATAGATAACTATTGTATAACAATGTGCACTAAAACTGCCCATGCATATTAAACTATAACATTTTTACTCACTTTTGAGGTGTATAGATGCATTGCAGGAGAATTTCCCAGTTAGGATTGTCAAAGTAATGAATATGGAGAAGTTCATTTGCTAATAGTTCTAATGTTTCTAATGAAGGTTCCATTTTGATATTTGGTGTTGTTGCAAATACCATAACGTTTGGTATTACTTTAAGGAACCATATATCGATGCCTTCCTTCACAAACATTGTCCTCTTGTCTGGTGGTAGTGCTTTCAAATATTTGTTTAATATATTAATAGGCTGAAAATTATATAACATAATAAATTACTAATGGCATATAAATAGAAAATTCATAATTTATTATCTTATTAACAATTCCCTACTAACTACTAATACATTGTTTTGATTGCAAATTTGGTTATCAACTAGCTATACATTCGTAATCAAAATGTTAGAAGGGATCTGCCAATAAACCCACTGTATATTTATATTAACACTTTGACTGCGGCAAACGCAATTATCGTATATTACTGTCCAAGCCACCCGTGTGGCGGCATGCATACGGTGCGTGTCGCAATACAAAAACACGCCTATTGTGTTGCGCGCCGCACTGGCGGATTGTTTCGTATACTAGCTGCCTCAGTCAAAGTATTAACTTTGCCATAAAAATTGGACATAATAATGTATTGAAGACCTTCTATCCTCTTTCAAACAATTACAATTTTATGACTGGATTAGTTTTAGCAAAGATCATCCATAAATAACCCAAAGCCAACATTCAGTGCAAACACCATAAACTTTTGTTTATAACTTAAGCTATTCATACCTGTAGTCTAATCCCAATAGATATCCTTTGATGAAAGTACAAATTAAATAGTTCCAGTATTTCAACGTAATGACTTTCTTCCAATTTAATATATATCTCTTCTGGATAAGATAACAGTGCTTCAAAGTAAAGGATCTTAATCTCTTCAGACTTACAGCTGTACAATGTTGTTTTGATCATGTGAAGAATTTTTAACATTGAAGGAAATAGATCAGGTTTTGAGGTAAATTCTCCTGCCTAGAAAATATAATAACTTAAGATAATTTTTTATACAAGTAGGAACACACAAGAGTCACACTGCCAGCCTAATGAACACTGCTATCCATGCTACCAATACATCTGTAATACCAACTCAGATGTAATGGATTACTTGGAGTAGAGAACAGTTGTGTTAATATCTAACTTTGTACAGCTCATGTAAAATCTGCCTTACCCCACCCATCAAAAAGTGCCACTCTTTTGCTGATATAAAGAAGAAATAAATGACAATCCTGCCACAATTAAAAAGCACAATCCTAAAGTCGTTTGTAAAGAAATATATTAACATACTTCTTATTTTAACGGGCCAGTATCTAAATATCTAAACACAAAAAAGCGAGAATAAAAAGCAACAAAAACATACCTTCACTTTCTTTATTACTGTAGATACTATATTAAGCGAATCAACTGCATATTTCATAACATCCTTTGGGTCCTGAATACATATTTCTAATAGATTTTCTATATCCTGGGATTTGATATTTTGATCAGAGTCTAAGACTTTTACTATATCTTCACAGATATTCGAGCTCAGGAAACATCCCTGTTTGTCTTTTAAAATCTCTTCGAGTCCTCCCATTGGCCGTTCTGCCATTTCAGGCATTACTAAAATATGACATAATTATAAGAACCTCATAATCAGGGCAATAAAGGTAAATTGTTTATATATTTACCGAAAATATTGAAAACATAACGTTAATAACGTTTGATAGGATTTCAATAACTTTGTAACTATTAAAAATTAGATTCAAGATGGACAT
>DWKL01003235.1:0-11719 GCA_018249415.1 Phareas burnsi | reverse complement strand
GTATAGTAATTGCGTTTATAATTACCTACTTAACTAGCATTTGAAAAATAGAAAGTAATTATCACTTGATTTAACAGTGAAGAAAAACATCATGAAGAAACCTACACATCTGAGAGTTCTCTATAAAGTTCTTGAAGGTGGTTAAAATCTACCAATCCGCACTGAGCCTTCTCATTCTGATAGGAGATCCGTGCCGAGCAGTGGGACATTAATGGGTACATGATGATAATGATTGTGTTGGTAATTTGTAAGTCGCAATAAACGTCATCTAAATGATGACGTCATCCATCACGTAAAGAAAATATCATTATTATAAGTATAAAATGTTATCAATATGAATGATATAATACAAACATTTTATGATCTTTACCTGCTAATAGATTTTACATATTTACGTCTGTTAATTAATAAAAGTTATATACGTTTATGGAATATCCTGTAAATTACTCTACGTACGAATGAACAGTTTCATAGTATTAAGGAATTAACTCATATATAAGTTAATTTATAATTTGTTAAAAATAAGTATTTTAACAATATGACTGATAGATCTTATAATATAGATACGATCAATATGAAGAGATAGCACATTATCCAGTGGTTACCAGGTCAGGGATTGCACAGCGGAATACCCAGTGCAATCCCTTTACTATGTTACAAAACAACTCGACTCTATTTCACGGTAATGTTGCTATTTAATAAAATAGATTAGACGCTAACTTATTTTCGAAATTATTTTCTTACACAGTCTTTGCAGTAACAATTTAATATACTTAGATGTCAATTATTAAGGTCACGCTAGTTTGTGAGATGTATAATACTGTAAAATAATAAAATTATGTTCAGTTAACGTTAAGGTATTATAAAGTAGAAACTTTTGCCACCTTTTAATTCGGTAAACAAGGTTATAATATTTTTAAAACAATATTTATAGACAGCAACATTTTAATGTCCGCTCAGATTACTGAGGCGTAAGGAATTCTGTATTAAACATTATCTTGTAATTAAGCGTATATACGCACATAATAGCATTATATTCGAAGCGAAAGTTATCGGGTATGCGGCAAGAAACAAGTGGCATTGACTGCAGGCAAGCAAACCATTGGTTGAGCGCGTGTGACGTGTGCGTGCTGCATAGTTCTGCCTAGTGACGCGGCACTTACTTTGTATCGAGCTGGTACACGGCTCTACGCAATGAGAACAAGTAATTATTTAGCTTGTTCGTAGGAGGTAAAGTTATTTGAAACGAATGCGGTAGGTTAGAAATTATTGGCATAATATATTAACATTATATAGCTATATATAATGTTAATAAATAAAATGTGGCTCTGTTAAATGGAGAGCGAAGTTTTCTGGGGATTTGGGCGAATGTATATGTTAAGTATTTAATACAAGTATTATTATAGTTTCAATGCTAACATTTTTTAAATAATATTTTTAAATACACTTACACACAATAGCCCCAAACCAGTTTGCAATAATGTTTTGCAGATATTACGGAGATACTGAAAAGGAAGTATTAAAAAAATCGGGCTTGAGGACATCCAGCATTTTAGATTTAACCAATTATACATAGTCGTCGTGAGCAGAATATTTCGTAGGTTATCTGAAGGGATCAAAATTTGGTGCTCGTAAAATTACATACGTATTTCTTAGTGATTGTAAAAACAATGGACTGTCGCAGTTAAAACGACCGATAACATTGCAGAAACGGGCAGCTAACTTAAGAATAAGTAGCGCGATAAAATCCGATAAGAAATTATCTTTTGTATTTCGAAAGGTCGAATATAACATATTTATTCACCTTTACCTGAATTCGTCCTGAATACTAATTTCTGTATATTTTTTGTTGTTTTGACATTGGATTGAATTAAAAAAATTGGTGATAGATGCATTGGGTTTGTTCTCTAAATATTCAGTGGGACTGCAGCTGTAGGCACGCATGTATAAGCAATTCGGTTGCCAGTGGGCGCTCGTGCAGTAAATAGGTCAATAGCTCCGTGTTATAAGCAATCGGAGTATAATACAACGATCATTGTATTGATGTGTTGACACACGGGGGACAGGCTGAAGAATATTTAGGATCACGTTTTAAATAGAACCGAGAATGTCATCCTTAATCATTATCATTAATTTTTATTTCTATTAGCATGGTTTGTTTAATATTCATTCATAATATACCTTAGCTCCAGTAAACTAAGCTTATACTATTAGTTATATAGGCGATTCATTCATTCATTTTAAACTTCTTAATTCTTAAGAATTATTATCAATACATTACGCGTTCAATTGTTGTCTAGCGAAGTGGCCAAAATAATTTGCGATATGCTTTAATCGCCAGAGTTTCATAGTCAAGTCACGACCAGTAGATTACATTGGCATGTATTGTGTAGGTAAAAGATTTGCGATTCCAATCGGATGTGTACGGTTAGGCCGAGCAATCGATTGGCACGGCCTTGTATGATTAGTGAATATAAACGGTGGTGGTTGCACGGCGGATGCGATGGCAGCGCACGCGAATGCCGCCCCGCGGTCCGCTGCAACTGACAACCTTGCCCCAAAAATCCGTGACCCACATTCTCTGTAGTCAAAATGCAACCACCGTTTTTAATACTGCCATTTTCCTTGAATTTGCCACTTTATGTTTGGATACCGAGAAAAAACGGCCCGTCGCGTTTTTCTTAGTCATTTTGTTTTGGCTGACTTAAGATATAAGTAATTTTATTGTTATTTCAAGACATTGTTCGACGTAAAAGCTTTCGATTCATTTTGCAATACTTCAATTTGGAACGGAACATTGTTGATATCCGTTTAAAAGAAGTTAATTGCCGGCTCGTAAAATACAGTTTGAAGCCTGAACGCGCGGGGGAATGTAAAGGCGCACTCGATAAGTAGGTAGCTCAAAAGTGGGTCTCATATGCTACATACGTCTATCCAGGACGACGCTAGATGGCCTAGTTGGCGCGGACTCGCGCTGCAGGTCACGATCCTATCTTATTGGCGTCCCGAGTCCCGACCAAGTTAACCTAGTTGCGCTTTATGAATCTATTACTCACAAAAATGCATTTCTTTTGATTTATTTGCTTTTTAAATATAGTGATATCCATTTATTAATCTATAATTGATATAAGGGCACTTATCAAATGGCAGTGAGAATAAATGCATGTGAAAGTGAACATAAATCTGTAGGTATACCTATATTTACTGCCAACATAATAGAAGTGGATTAACTGTATTACATTAATTATTATATAAGGCCAGCTCGACAATGACATCTAAAATTCAATAAATCGTCTATTAACTACCTACAATAAACTCAGTTGATCATGTAGGTCAACGGTTGTCGTTGTCAGGAAATCATTATTGCGTAGCGCGAGCAATCGTATCGTGATGCAAGGCGGTAGTATATTCACGTTTTATTTATCACGAGAATAGTAGTTAGTCAGCGTCAGCATGTGAAGGCTTCAAATTGTACGAGATGACGTCATATCAGAAGCTATCGCAATTTCTGAATCGACGTCACTGCGCGTCGGCCCATAGCGCGTAGGCGCGACGCCGCGGTGACGTCACGGGTACAATCTAGATGCTCCGTCCGTAGGCGGCCGCCGTAGGCGTAGCCGTCGCGTACCCTAGCCAAAATGCACGTGAAAGAAAAACGCATAAACGTTGAGTAGCCTTACGTAATTATTGGACGAGAAATCTGCGCAAGGACGCGGACGCTCGTTTCGACACACCACCCGACGTGATGCCATAATCGCATCATTTACGTGCGACGCTTAGAAAAGTGAGCGTTTCACCTTGAGATACCTACAAGCACGGCCGCCTCTCTATTCTTAGATATCGAAATAGCTTTAAATATGTTCGAGAGTTTGGGTGCTAGCACGCAGGCGTCGTGACCTAGCCTGACCCAAAAACGGACCGGGCCCTCCGCGCCCCGGCTTACTACATGATAACGGATACCGGGAACCTGTTCGGCTCATATAAACGCGACATACGCACTGCCAATAGAACCGTTACTCAGTTGACCCGCAAGCGCCTTCTTCGTCCAGCTTGATAGACATTCCTAATCACTACTTAGAAATAGGTACAACACCTTTATGTTGAAGCATTTCAAGGATTAAACGGTATTTTTCTCACAGAAGTGCCCATTTTTAGAGTATTTAATAGAAAAACCGTAAAAAAATATAAACAATTTTGTTTAGTTATACCTTTATCATTGAGTAAAGAAGTTATGGGAGTTTGTTTTCAAGATCAGAATAAGGATGACCGCTCCCGATTAAAAGGCGAAGTGTACAAATGCAGTAATGCAAACTTTTTATGTCACGAAAAAAGAAAACGTAAGTGGAGGTCGGGTTTCGAATACGGGTGGTGCGTCGTTGCCGGTTCAATATCAGCGTTTCTGGGTCAGTGGGTCAGCGTGCCGGAGGCCCGCTCCCCGCGCACCGAGTGCTGATCGTAATTATAACTTGATCTTCACTTACATAAAAATAGTTAGGCATATATCGCCTCCTATGTTCTATAACTACACCGTAAACCTACCATGAAGCAGGCGAATCACGTCACCTTACGTCAGCGTCATATTAAGTATTTCAGTACATTGACCAACTGAATCATTACTGACCTTTGTCATTACCGAAGGTTAATACCGAAGTTAAATCCGGTGGTTATTTAACTTTTAGGTATGTAGGTCATTAATAACAAATATTTGGATTCTTACACCGATTAATCCTCGAAAATCATCGCACATTTGGTGACAGTCGCCCACGTGGTAACGGTTTTGGTGTATTACTGTTAAGTCGGACCCGAAAACAAGTTATTTTGCGTCGCTGAGTCAGCTTACGACTTCGTGCGTGACGCCAAAAGCCCAGTTTGAACCAGTTATCCGGTTTCAATGTATACGCATTAAAATTCAAAAGCGTCCTTCTCAATCTCAATGTTTTATATAAATTATACAGTCTATGGTGTAATTATATGTTTACTCTTGTTCCATCTGTTTAGATAAATTATTTATTTAGGAAAATCATGATTCTCAAATAGTTTTTATAATTGCGATTTTTCATTTTATGCCAAGAGTTTAGACGAGAGTAGTTCTGTACTAGTATACACGAATCATGAAACTATTTCAAGGCGAACGCAATGAGGTCACCCACAAAAGGCCGGCCTTGCCTTCGCTTAGCTCGTGGGAGGACAACTAAGGTGTATAAAGGGTACCACCCAATATTTCATTTGTTCTTAATAAAATCAGTGACTTGATTTCATAGAAAATGTAAAATTCATCTTCAAACCTTTAAATGACTCAATACTTTTGTAAGAGTAAATTATGCTATTTTAACAACAATGGAATTTTTTGTTGAGCCAATTCAGCATGTCTCATCAAGCTGTCATTTCTCAAATTTATTTTATGAAGTTCCAATTGAGGTCTTACGAAAGCCACATATATGCAATTGTGTAGCCAAGACATGGCCAAGTGTGAACAAAAACAGCATAGATATAACGCTATAAATTCGCAACGGTTGTCTGACATCATTAAATGGTCAATCATCTCAGTATTTCGGTGTTGGATGTAGGTCGAATACATTAGCCGAACTATTTTATTCCGAGCGGAGACTGAATGTGGTATAACTGGCTGTTATTCGCGACAAAAACTAAGCTCTCTACTGCTAAAGGTAAAAACGATGAAGGACATTTGGCAAATATGAATTATTATAAAGTAATATTTTTGTGAAAGTATTAACCAAATGCTTAATTAAAAATAACTTATTAATAACGACGTGCTCATTTGTAAGTACCTTGCGATAAAATTGGATTTAAACTGTTGTCACTTTTTTTAATTCTATCGATTTCTTATAGGCTTTTAGAATGATAAAAACAATCATTCAAGGTTGTTTTGCTAAATTTAATCAAGAATTAATTTTGATACATAATTAATTTTAACTTGACTATTGTCTAGTAAATTCAAATGCTTATGTATTTACTTGAAAATTAGTACACTTTACTAAGTGGTGTTTATTTCATTCGTGTAATTGGCATATCCGGTCCGTGTTCTACATCGCCGTTTAGCGTGGACTAAAATCTTTTGACATCTTGTTAGTGGCCTGCACAGGCAATCGGCAAACAATTTTATCTTATCAACTAAGAATGTAGGAAAATAATAGAGAGCGCTGATCGCCCACAACTCTAAGTGAAGCTAATATAATGTATGTATGTATATAAAATTCATTTCGATAAGTTGCATTTTATTTCTGTTTTTAACTTAATTTTAGAGAATTAACCTCTGTGTTGGTAAACCTACGTTTGTTTAGACTATAGTCATTCAAGTTTTTATTACCTTCACATTACAGTTTCGTATGTTCCTTCTGCATAATCTATGTTTATCAACCTTTGTTTAGGTAGAAATAGTATCACTGAGTACATACTGCTACCGATAACATTGTTACGAAGTATTTCGACACATCTTTACTTAAAGAAATCATTTTCTAATAATACTACAACTAATCAAATGAATGCAACTGTAGTGAGACTAAAGTTGATAAATTGAGTATTACACAAATCGTAATTTAAGGTCTTTGTGTTGGTATAGAATACTGTTGACTATTGAAATTGGTTTTTGCTCCTTTTCGCATCATCATTAGACGAGATACTCGAGTAATCAGAGCGTGACACAGATTGACGCAAGGTTGCAGGTTCGAATCCGGCTCGTGAACTTTTTGTCGTAAACGTTACTTAATTCCAATAATAAAAACTTATCTTTGGCTTACCGGAAAATCCTACATTAGTATTGAAAATGAATAAATCAATGTCTAGAATAGCTCGAGTTAGTTTCTCGTGCATAGAATAGCCACAAGGTGCACGGGGTACCTAGTTTTCTCTTCCCATCATTTCTTTACCTGTGTTCGATTGCCACTTGCTAGTTCCGTTCACGCATTCACAACGACAAAAACGTCACGTACAACTGGAAATTATAGAAGGAGAAACTTGTAGATTGTGCAGCGTGTACGGCAGGCCTAATTTGACAAATTACTTTGTGTTCGACAGATGAGATTTATATATTTGTAACATAAATATATACTAGCGTTAGATCTTATGCATAGTTTATGTTCATTCGAAGTGACGTGGCTTTAAAAAAAACAAAGAAAAATTGTCTCAAAAGACAAAAAAAAAAGTTATCTTTGTATTTTTTTTTGCAAACAATTGAATAAATATTGTTGCGAGCTGTAGTGTCATAGTATGGAGAGTAAGTGAAATTAGCGCATGGCACGCTACTCTTCACGCAACGCTTCGCGCCATGAGCGTAAGTGTGTTCGATACGTTCAAACACTGGAAAAATGCTCGCAGAGTGAAAAATCTTAAATACCCACAATTAATTCAATTTTGAACCGTTGATGCTTTCGCCGTCCATGTAATTGTAACGGAATAGAAATTACGAGTATCTACTGTATGTTACAGTGTTACCACCTTGTTAGTGCGCAATATTTGATTTTGCGAAATGTGTGGGCTCGATTACTATTTTTTATTTGAGATACATAGCAAACGAGCGTGCAGGCAACCTGATGTTACGTGGTCTCTGCAGCCCATGGACACCCAGATCTAACCTCAAAAACGACTGAAATCCTATCTGAGGTCGTACGTAGCTATGGTACTCTTGCGGACTAAGATAGTTGCCACACCTCTCCAATTGAAACAAGAGTTTCTTGACGGCGGATTATGAGGATGACGACGGTACCTCTCCGGTCGATCTACAGTTCTACCACGTATAAAATTTGATTACCCAGTAAATTTTGCAAGGAAATAAATAATTATTATTGAATATCATATCATGTTCATATATGTAACAATTGTATGCAATCCTTGGTTTTGTTTGTACAATCGTTTGTTTCATTATATTTTTTTGACTCAATTCTTGAACGTAATAATTTTAGTAGATTGTCAGTTTAATTAACTGTGAACGCCGCAACAATGTATTGTGTGTAGTTAAGTGAATCCGAACGGTACACGGTCAACACAGGTGTAAGTGGCACTTTCACACTCATCTCGCTCTCCGCGTTGCGGGCAAGCGAGCCGAATCGCGCCGCTCCGTAGCTCCGTTTACGACCTCAGCAAACGAAAGGCGAGCCGGTTGCAAATGCAGGGAAATCACTACAAGCGCTTACGTAACTTTATAATATAACCAACTACGGGAAGTTACCGGCAACAAGTTAGATGTTAATACCGACTTGCACAAAATGACGCCTTATCAGTAGAAAATTAGCCATCGGCCGATTTAGGTTATTTTTTTTTAATTATTTGTTTTGAAAATATGAAAGAAAGTGAAGTGTTCTTAAATAGCTCGCATGTGCATTGTTTTAGTTTTTTCTAACACAAATATGAAGATTTAATTCCACTTAGTACGTTTCAGTGTTGTAAGCGTACGTTAGCGTGGGAATTTATAAGTTTTCGGTTGCTCTAGTTGATTTGTTAAGGAGTTGCTCGATGGTGACCATTAGCGGTTTACTGATGTTCCAGTTAACGACTCCGACGCTGGGCCAACACAGCCACCGGCTAACGGTCCGGCGACGCCGCGCCGCGCGCACGTGAAAATAATTCTTGACGCGATTTTGTAACCAATACCGTTATGCGGTTCCGGGCCTGCCGATGACCTTATTTTTCGGTCGACTCTTTAGGTTTGTATCTTTTTGTGAGGCGATTATAGCCAACGAGGCGAAATGTTTCTCGCAAGACATCCGCGGTGAATGTAACACATAGTCCTACGTATTTTATTTTACTCAAGCAATGCTGTTGAATTGGATTTTTAAAGCAAGATAATTCAGCGGATGTCGAGCGAGCGCTAGTGTAGTAAAATTGTAGTTGTTTACGAATGTGAAGCCGGCCGGCGCGGCGTGCGGCGTGAGTCAGAGCAGTTTTGATTGAGCTGATTCCGCGTAGCGTGCGGGCGGATTTGCAGAGTGAAACGGTGTAAATAACGTGTGACGCGGATCGACGCTCGCACCTATGTATCGGGGAATACCGCGTCATATTGGATAATTTCTTCCTCAACAATTAGGTCCTATTTGCGCAAAAGATCCAATGACTGACCATGTTTTTCCCAGTAATTCTTGCACTTGTTTACCCTGTATAATCTCCATGGCGAAGTTCACATTAAATTGTGCAACAAATCAAAGAATGGAGTTCATAGCATTTTCCCGTATCAGATTTTATATTGTCTCCGATGAATTACGTAAGTAGGTACTAGTGTACGTAAATATTATTACATAATTGTTTTGAAAATGTAGAATCGATAATGTTTGAGATCTAGGTAGGGCGCAATAACATGACAATAATTATCTGAGTGCATACGCACGGTTATCTTGCATAGTGGCGTAAACACAGAATAATATTGCGCATTGACCTTTGTTTGTTTGCGTCGGCCATTGTGCTAAGATAATAGAAGTTATAATTTTTTTATGTAAAAAACTGCCGAGTTTATATAATTATAAATAAATTTACAGTTGACTTCCTGCTTTTGCTTTAAAAGAAATATAAAGACTTAGTTCCACTGCTTTCGGTTCTTTGTTGCGTAGCAACTTATTTATTAATTAGCCACAGCCCGCAGTTTTGCTTACGATATCAAGTTCAAGGTGTATTGGTAACTAGCAGTACCAGTAATTGGAACGTGTGTCAGGATCGAGATTTTTTTTTAAATGCTGTAAATTTTCATTGCGATCAAGAAAATGATAATTCGACACAAGATCGGTTCCTTTATTATGTTTATTTCTTCAGTGCGATAATAGAGAGAAAGTATTGAGTTTCAATTTATATCGTCGATTTGATACTTATACAAAGATGATATATTTTTTCAACACAAAATGTCAGTGTGGAGCGATGAGCGCGCAACAGTTAGGTCGTTTCAGCGCGTCACGCTGATATCGCGGGCGCCTACGTCATCGTGTTTACGCGGCAAGGCCAGCGCACGCGCCGCTCTCTACCAGCTTTGCCTTCCTTGTAATAAGAATCAGTATGCCGACACTTCGCAAATACTAGCAGCGCCAAGAAAAGAAAAACAACTTGTTCTTTAAGTGGTTTTAAACCTCAGATTATTACGATACCGGCTCGTGAGTTCTGTAAACAACATCGTTTGCTCTGTTACCCTTGATATTTACGATTTTATATACAAAAAATCAATAAAGAACGTTTTATTTTGAGTGACTCCACCAGTATTTACTTATGGGTTCATATTAAAATACCGCCGGTAGTGATTTAAACGATATCTTGAGGTGAACCTGTATTTTTATAGCGGACAATGTTTAATGCAATTAGTTCAAGCGATAACATTTCATTGTGGTCGGCACTGCATTTACTTATGCGTGTGCAATGCTAAAAAAATTTTAATATATTCGTCTTTTGAATTCACTTAAATAATTACTTTTCGACTAGTTTTTTCAATATTACGAATTTTTTTTAATTTTGTGTGTTAGGCGAATATATTATTCGGATGATGACAATGTTTTGTCGCGTTTCTGACATGACTCACATGCGCTGCACTTCAAGTGCCAATCATCGCACGAGCAGATGCGCCGGCCATTAATCAGTAGCCGGGCAGGCTTATCGTTATTTACAATAAAACATTAACATATATTCAAACAAACCGACTGGATAAAACTATCATTTGCACATAAAAATTGTATAATTACACATATTGACTTGAGAAACTGGGGATCCTAAATCCTCATACACTTGTCCAGATAGTTGTACCATACAAATGTGACGACATCTGTGGCCGATATGATGACCATTCCCCATATCTGACACGATAAGAGTTCCGTGTTCGATTTCTGGCCAGACATACATCTTAATGTTGAATATTGGTTTCAATCTGATTGCTAAAACACGGTTAACATTTTTGAAGAAAAAGTCCTCCATTCCGAGGCGTAACAAAGAGCCACGTACGGCTTATAGCCATGTACGGCATATAAGTAACGGTTTGTAGTGTGTCCGAATTTAGTACACGTGCGTGCTTCTGTTCGCGGCTGATCGGCGACAAGGACGTGCCTTGCATGGAGCTGACAAGAGCCTCACGGCTCGAGGGCTCTACCTAGATTACGGCGTACTAAACCTACCTTGACTGAATATAAATTACTATGGATTGTCATAATTACTTGGACAGGATTATGCATTGGTCGGGTCTCGATTCAAACTTATAAAATCGTCGTAATTGATATCATGGAAACAAATCTGGAGCTGCCAGTGAGCACAATAGAATAAAGAGATAAATAAGCTACCGCATCTGTTGTTTATAATCTACGCGACTGTCACGCTCATGTGCATGACGCACGAAGCTAAATACAGACAAACAAATACGTAGCATCGTATCCAAATCACCCGCTAAACATATCAACAACAGACATGTCATTTGTAGTTTACCCATATAAATTTTATAAATAAATGCGTGGAACGACAAGAATTTATTGTAGTTATGCAATAACATAAATTAATTAGCTACTGGCACGTCCTTTAGTAAGATAAGATAATTGCGGACATATTTATTCAGTCTATGTAAGATCGACTGAATTATAATTGTCCGGCGGCAACTAGAACAACTAGAACTTGCCGGCCGGCGCGAGGTGACAAGCGGTGGATCTATCTGTCCGCCAGTTGATGCGTAATTCGGTGCGAGGTTGAGTGCACAGTGCACGATGCACGGCCCACGTGCAGCGGAGGTCAATAGCTCGATGCATGCGCGTCC
>DWKL01003234.1:0-11723 GCA_018249415.1 Phareas burnsi | reverse complement strand
GTTGGATGTGGGTGTCCATGGGCTGCGGTGACCACTTAACATCACGTGGCCTGCATGCTCGTTTGCTACTTTACAAAAAAAAAAAACTCACTAGTCTTGAAAATAATATTTTGACTACTAACTCATGCTTGAAAATAACTAATCGTATTTCGTATGTCAAGTAAATAAGGTTCAACTACCAATCTTTTTACTTTTATCATATTAGTAATCCAATTTTTTGTTTAATCCACGGTTGCTTTCACACATTAAGTGGATGTAAAAATGTTTTATCCAAATTTGCATAATTCAGCGTCTTTATTTCGCATAGATACAATCCGGTCTCTCCTCATTAGTCTTATGCTAATTAAATCACATCTAATAACATCCAAATATATTTTCCGTTTATTTCTAGCACCGAATGATGCGCGATATTCTTGAGTTATCTTAACTACGAGTACATAATGTAAGTAAAAACGAATGGCTGCATATCTCAAAGGCAATAACAAGAACTCTCTTTAAAAGTCTTTCCTTCAGTGTTAATAAAGTCAAGATAAAGCTGGGCCAGATGTCGCGAAACTTAATCCTTATAACCGGTAGGCTTAATACGCGCCATTACACAGTTGCACATATAGATAATACGTTTAGATGCGACGACAGATGTAAGCCGATTACACACAAGTATTAAGATGAAACGATGATTTACGCGTGCAACTTAATGTTTAACGCTCCGCATTTTGCAATCGGACGCATTGAAAAACTTGGAGATTCTGAACCAACTTCAAAAATGATATTGCCAATTTTTATCACTTGAAATTTGATTGAATTGTTACAGGGTACGAAATAAAGTTATCAAAAATGTACCAAAGGACCTTACATTTTTTTGGAGTAAATTGTTTTCTGTTAAATGTAATATAATTCAAGTACGCAATATATTAAAAAATATACTTAAAAATGCTTATTTATTTGTATTTACTTATGTATTATGAAGCGGACATTATCCTAACCAGTCAACTTTCACAATCTTCAAAGCAGTGTTAAAAAAATGTTGGAAAAAATAATATAATCCTATATAAAATATGTAATTTTCTTGTATATATAAAATAATATGGAATGTAATGCATTTGCGAAGCTGATGCATAATCCCAAGAAGGTCGTATTTACGACTTATTTTAGGCTTACACGGACAGACGGGAGGCGCGATGACAGATGCAGCCGATTAAATCTTGATGGCCAACACGGGTAATAAGCTCGCCGAGTCATTATTTATTTTAATTTCAAGGATCTTAATAAGGACTACGTTTTAATATTTAAATTACGACAGTCCATCTACGATGCAAAAGTGTAGGGAGCGGCAACTTACCAACTTTTAGCCACAATCGCGATCTCCGGTATAAAACTGTAAGTGATCAATATGAAAGACCAGAATCATTATTTTTGTATATATTTATGACTTATATCTGAAAACGGCTTAGCCAGAATACCCATACGAATCTAAATTCATCATTTATGTTTCCGCCTGACCGGGAGTCGTTCACAAAAGTCCTGATGATTTATTAAGAATTAAGAACACCTGTCGCAAGCGGTAGACCTTTTACCGTCTGTTATTGATACGTTTTTGAACACATTTTAAAGGTTTGAAGATTCTAAACTTCAAATTACGCTTTACCCGTTGTGAGAGGAATAAAATTGCTAAGTATCTTAACATCGCGAAACGTGACACGTGGCGCGTGGGCGGCTATCAGTGGCCAACGATCGCGTGCCCAGACAGACAACACCCATTTGTCTAACATCGTGGAACTTGTTGAAGCTAAATTTACTGTCCTCCGAGTCCTTTAGCATTAAAGTACTCACTGGTAAAGTGTAGGTTGATGTAGTATTGGAATTCAAATTAATTGTCTGAATTATTCCTTGAGACTTTTGTAAAGGAGTTAAAGATTCGGACAAGCGAGATAAATGGCGGGTACACTTACAGCGAGGCGATCATTGTACTCCTCAGGAGTAGTGACACATATACGTTCGACCACAGAAAAAAAATTCACTTTCGTTTGAGGTTAGGTATAAGTTTACATGACCTGCAGTGACCACTTAAAATCAGGTAGCCTGCACGCTAGCTCTACTCCTGAAAAATTAAAAAAGAAACAAATAAATTTTCGCGTAACCGGTGGAGATCTCGCATACAACGAAGTTGACAGCGTGTCGTGAGATAATAAAAAAAATTACATCATTTTGGTGGTAATAAAGTTATATTATATTATAGTAAATCTTACAGTAAAAATTCTACACTTTTCGATGATCACTGTTTTAAAATAAAAGTTATGAAGATGAATTGGGTAACTTGGAACAAGGCTCAATGTTGTGCCATTTTAAGTTATGTTATACTAATAGAATTCATTGATTGATATGTAAGTAGTGATAGTAGTAGTAGAAGTAGTGTGTATGTATGTAATTAATTTATAGTTCTACCACCTCTTAATATATGTAAATAATACTTACATTGAGTATTTCAAGCAAGCAAGCATTGGCTAACACTGCTGTGGTGATAAGATTCTAGCCTCTCACACTGGTGACTCGAGGTTTGAATCCCAGGCAAGCAGTCCGAAGTGATAACTCTAAGGTATTATTTCAGAAGGAGTTTTGTAGACACTTTGCAAACAAGTCTGTGAATGACCACCATGAGTTCAGCCGAAGTGAATGAAACTTCAGTTTCACTTTACCTTAAGATTAATTTCAACTTCAAAGAGATCTGCGAGTGTTATAGGGTTTTTGCCGCTATGGTACGCCACGGTAGTTCACGACAGCAGCTAACATCGTCAATGACCCATTAATGTCCCACTGCTGGGCACAGGTCTCCTCTCAGAATGAGAAGGGTTAGGCAATAGTCAAGCCATGCTGGTCAAGTGTGGATTGGTAGACTTCACACCTTCGAGAACTTTACGAAAAATTCTCAAATGTGTAGGTTTCCTCACGATGTTTGCCTTCACGGTGAAAGCAAATGATAATTAATTTCTAATACGCACGTAACTTCGAAAAATTAGAGGTGCGTGCGGATTTCAAACCACGGACACCCAGCTCGAGAGGCCAGAATCTTAACCACTAGGCTATCACTGCTCTCTCGTTAACATGCTCGACTTTTATAACATTTTCCAAGCAAACTCAAGACACATACCAAGTATCGACTATCCGCCGTCTTATTCCTAGTTTGTACTCAGAAATTCAATTTTAATTTATCCAATGCAGATTAATCGCAGCAGTAAAGGGTTAATCTAGACTTTTAGTAATAAATTCAGTTTATCGCATAACTAAGTAATAGTGCCGAATAGGTTTAGCGGTTAGGGTTATCGGGGCTGGCCCATTTAGGTTACGGTATTGCAGGCTAAGGAATATCGTCCGTTAGTTTTACAAAGTTGTATCTTGAAACATGTACAGGGTGGTTTATTTTTGTTACAAGCAATATAAGCGAAATATTAAAATGTGCTTAGATTTTAAAGTCACAAGATGTGCAAGGATCTTCATGAAATCAGAAGTTTTATCTGAAGTCGATAAATGGTGTGTTGCTCCTAATCTGATCTGAGGATTTATTTGAAACGTCTAATTTAATTTAATGAGATTCACTATACTACTTTAAATATATCATCTTATTTATAGGTAAGTGATCCTATCATAAAGCGTGATGTCCCAGTAATAAGATTCCGAACTCGCGCTAGGGGTTCGGGCATGGATCCTGCACGCACCTCTGATTTTTTTTAAAGTTATGTGCGTATTAGAAATTAGGCACCACTTGCTTTAACGGTGAAGGAAAACATCGTGAGGAAACCTACGCACCTGAGAGATCTTTGTAAAGTTTTCGAAGGTGCGTGAAATCTACCAATCCGCACTTGGCCGACATGGTGAACTAAGGGCTAACCCTTCTCAATTTCACAGGGCACCCGTGCCCAGCATTGGAATATTAATAAATTGATGATGGGTGTCCATGGGCTGCAGTGACCACTTAACATCAGGTGGCCTGCATGCTCGTTGGCTACTTTTCAAACATCAAAAAATATATATATCAACTCAGAACCCGCTATATATTACGTCTCACTAACTTGTACAACTGTTCTATTTTCATTGTAGTTCTTGAAATCCAGATCACACTAAATACCGAACAGCCGGAAATGGAAGCAATCAGTGTGTCTGGGAGTGTATATACTTTGTGCATATTTTACAGCTAGTATCGAGGTACAGTTACCAAAAACAAATTTCACGAATAACAAGTTTTAAATTAAAAATGGAAAACAAATTTCGTGCCTAAAACCCGAATCTCGAACAAGGCTTTTAATGTACGAACCAGACCATTTTAAAAATCGTCGGGTTATGCAAAAACCAACCTTATCACAGGGAGACAGGTAACACCATGTCTCTGAAGAAAATAAATTACAACGCAAATTAGCAGTAACATTCGTCTCTTTCGCTCCGGGACAATAATTTCAAATTCGATATGCTCGTCCCTTTCTTGCGTAGTGATGACAAAGCACCGAAAAATATCCAAAAAAGCATATCAGGTTTTGGCCGTATGTGATCAAAATGCGAATTGTTTTGTTTAAGGATTCAGAGGGCACTATATTATATGTCCATATTTAGACGCAGTAATAGCCTAGTGGTAAGATTTCCTCCTCTTACCCGAGGGGTTTGAGATTCAGATCCCGCACGCATCTTCGGCTTTTTGACGTTAGGTGCTTATTAGAAATTAATTATCACTATCTTCAACGGTGAGGGAAAACGTCGTGAAGAAACCTACACATGTGAGAGTTCTCCGTAAAGTTCTCGAATATGTGTGAAGTCTACCAACCCTTTGCCAGCGTGGTGGACTATGGCCTAACCCTTCTCATTCAGAGAAGTGACCCGTACCCAGCAGTATCTATCAGCTCCTAAGTCCACTGTTGGCCTCCCCTAGACTTTACTGTACCTTTCGGTGACCGCGATAGATAAGAATTTTGTAGCAAGATGTTGCTATCTCCTAGTGTCCTCCATCTCCCCTTAGTCGCCGTCTACGACATCCATGGAAAGAGAGGAAGTGGTAATTTTTATGTTCGAAAAGTAGCAATGGAGCAGGCTGGCCGCTTAATCTCTGAAGTGCTATCTGAGGTCTTGCTTTATTCATGTGGACTGATCGCCTTTTTTGTAAGTGTACCCGACAACCACACCTCCTTAATCAAAACACAAGAATTACTCCCCGGCCGATTGAGATTATGAAGATCTGTAGATGAAATATTGCAATAGTTGTAATATGCAAAATAGGCAAAATGAGCCGACTAAAGATTCAAACCGACTCAAAGTATAGAACAAGAAATATTTATCTACGTAATCAAAATATTTCCCAAGCATTACATATAGAGTGATCGCACGCTATCAACAAATCGATTGCAATCAATTACCAGCATAAAGATACAAAACGGTGCGATAAGGCACTGAAGCGCCGATCGGCCGCGAATGATCCTCCTCGATTAGCATTCGTTATGTCCTTGTTTTATTTTTTTCCATTTGCCGCTGGTCGTCAGCTGTCCTGTTAATTATATGGCCGTAATGTTTTGCGCACACTGACCCTATATATATATATATATATGTTTTTTTAAAGAGTAGCAATTGAGCGTGTAGGCTACCTGATGTTAAGTGATCACTGCTGCCGATGGACATGTAACTTCAAACAAAATTGAAGTTCTATCCGAGGTCGTACGTATGTGTCACTCCCGAGGGCTAAGATGGTTGACATGCTATAAGTGTACTCAACAAGCGCGCCTGTCCAACCCAAACATAAATTGCTTCATGGCAGATCATAAGGGGGGCGGTGGTACTTTCCTGGAAAAATTATAGCTCTACCATACCACCTTCCTTTTCTTTTTTGCTGTTGTTGTTGAAGCGCACACAGCCCCGCGGCTTGTGCAGGTTATAACCGATCTAAAAAATCGGGCAACGTCGGACGCGGACGGGAATAGGGTGACCGCTAGTGGTTAAATTTCATGGCACTTCACTGCTTCGGAGGGCGTGTTAAATGGTCGGTCTAGATTGTTGAAGCAACTGGATGCGAAGAGCCGAAGACCGGACTCAGTGGCGCGCTTTGGGAGAGGCCTATATTCAGCAGTGGACTAACGCGGGATGAAGAGAGAGAGATTGTTGCCCTTAGATCGTTGTTAAACCTTGTCCTAGGCCTTATGGGCGATTTGGAAACATCAATCAAGGTTAGCCACTAACCCGAATTTACTCCAACACATAATTGGAGCAGTGTGGCATAATATGTTGCAGGTCTTTTTCAGTTGTGGTAAAAGACCATGAAAAAGTCGAAGTTTAGCAGCGAGTGGTACTTTAGTTACAACTGGAACTTATATCCCAGATTCCAAAATATTTATTACGTTTAATAGAAAAAAAATGATATTTTCAAAGTTTTTTTTCCGTATTAAGAACGAGTGGAAAAAAAATCAATTATAATTTTGAATCAAATATTGAAAATCACTAAATCCTTAAATCAAAATAAGTTCTTTTTAATATTTATACCGCATATGTGAAAAAAATGTAAGCTTAAATTAATTAGTTCAATCATTAAACAAATATAATGTTAATCTACAATCTCAAACAATAAATCGATGGTTTCTAATGTGAATATTATGTCAATTTGCAAATTATATAGAAATATTTTTAATTTCAACATTGGCAACTGTCAATTTGTCAACGGGTGCAACACAGTGTTCAATTAGAGCAATGGTGACGAATATATAATATATATTTTGTTTTTGGTTAATATAATTTTTAATATTTAATCTTACATTTGATATCTTTGATTTGTGGACGAACTCACTTATTTCTCTGCTAAATACACGTTGATATTATAATATATAGCAGCTGCAGCGATAGCCTAGTGGTTAAGATTCCGGCCTCTCAAGCTGAGTGGCCGGGATTCGAACTCCGCACGCACCTCTAATTTTTCGAAGTTATGTGCGTATTAGAAATTAATTATCACTTGCTTTAACGATGAAGGAAAACATCGTGAGGAACCTACACATCTGAAAGTTCTTTCTAAAGTTCTCGAAGGGGTAGGAACTAAACTAACCTAACCTAACCTAACCCTTCTCATTTTGAGAGGAGACCTGTGCCCAGCAGTGGAACATTAATGGGTCGATGATGATGATGATGATGATGATTATAATATATTGAAGGCAATGTCCGAGTGTCTTTTACTATTTCTATTTCTATTATATTTCTATTTTATATTCTCAGTACAGCGCTGCCGCGTCCTTGTTTGGAGGATGTGGTGAGGTAGACTCATTTTTTCGTGACATTCCATTTCAGTCCTCAAGAGAAGTAATGCACTTGTTGTGACTTCAGGTCAGATTCATATTCTATTTGCTCTCCTGAACTGGTCACAGATGTTCATGGGTGGCAATGACCACTTAACATTAAGTTAGATGCATGCTCATTTGCTACATTACAAGTCAAATTTAGAACATCCAATTCAAATTCCAGAAGCAACATTAGAAATTAACATACTTTTGATAAGTATGGAAGTCTGCTTAACAACACTCGTCAAATCAGAACACAGCAACACTACTGCTTAAAGCAGAAATGAATGTAAAATGGCTTTAAATCGAGCATTCTTCGTAACATAAAAGAATCAATAAATATTTATTTTGCTCCCACACGGTCAGTGTGCACTCGTCTTAATCAGATACAAGAGAATGTGATTGCCTTTGGCGATATTTGCGTAGTAATTGCACTTGTTTTAAAACCACTAGGCGATTATTAGCAATTCTTGTTTTTATATGGCAGCGCGGCCGCAAATGACTTCTAATAACATTGAATTCTACTTTGTACGAGTTTCAGCGACCGGTTCGTCGCATTGACCCCGGTGTTTTAATTTGTGCCCAATAACCTTAAGCATGTTTTCGTGCAAATAACCCAAATATTTTGCCTCTGAATATGTCGCCTCTATGTCGTCATGTATGGGTTTAACAATGGAAATGAATAAAAAAAAACAAATAAACTGTTCTGATATCGAAATATTTTTAAGGTGGCAGAACATTAAGGTGGTGGTGGAAGCAGTGACAGCCTAGTGGTTAAGATTCCGGTCCCTCACACTGGGGGTCCGCGGTCGAATCCCGTACGCACCTCTGATTTTTCGATGTCATGTGCGTATTAGAAATTAATGATCACGTGCTTTAACGGTGAAGGAAAACATCGTGAAAACCTACACATCACAGAGTTCTAAAAAGTTCTCGAAGGTGTGTTAACTCTACCAATCCGCACTTGCCCAGCGTGGTGGACTATGGCCTAATCCTTCTCATTCTGAGAGGATACCCGTGTCCAGCACTGATACAACTATTTCAGTTTTGTAAATAGCTATGTAAGACTCGAGATTATGAATAACCAAAAAAGTGCAAACACAGTAACTAAAGATATGAGATAAGTTTGTTGTATTATGTAGGCAGATTAGCGGTGGAAGACTGCTGTGTTCGGGTTTAAAGGGAACCGATGGAGATAGTAACAAAGCGTTCTGACTTAACCCTCAGGAGCAGCTACGCAGCTGTGATCTACTGGGGCAACCATCTTAACATATAGAAGCTTACAAAATGGCTGTTACATTAAAGTCACAAACAAAGCCCATTTATTTGTATAAATTACAATATTTTATCCCACTATCATTCCAAATACTTAATAAGTACATAAAAAATACCTAAATTGTTATCTTTAAAATATTTCACTCGTAAATAAACATTGTAATTAAAAAAAAATACTTCTTACGTGATCTTTTTCCGTGTATTTTAAAATTCGTCGGCTATATGTGTATGAACCCTTCTTCAACTACACATGTTATAATACTTCTGGTTGAAAATTGACGATGAAGACATTTCAAAAACTACGGAAAATACTAAACGCATCATTACATCACCAGTTAAATAGCGACTCCTGTTAGAAAGTGCGGAAAAGTGCACTTACGACCCGATGTATGTTAATGACACTTCTTGCGCGGTGCTACGCGTAGGATGTGAAATGTGAGTGGTTTTTCTGTCAGCTCACATCTTACATCTGCCAGAAAAACTTTTCCGCAGTTTCGTGCGAAGCGACACGTTTTTATAATTGATAGATTGCACGCTGTATTAAATGCGAAATTGTATGGAACATTTTAGCAAATAATTTTCATAGTATTGAGAAAGTATCTTCAAGTTAATTAGTCGTAATATAATTATAGAGCAGTGAAAATCTAATGGTAAGACTTCGGCCTTTTATTTTGGGCGTCCAGGATTCTAATTCAAGGCACGCGCCTCTGCTACACCTCACTTCACATGTTAGAAGAGTACCAAATGAGCGTGCAGGCCACCTGGTGTTCAGCGGTCACTGCGGCCCTTGGACATCGACATTTAACCATAAACAGAACTCAAGTACCTTCTGAAGTCGTACACAGACACGTTACCGCCCCGCTATAAATTTACCTCTCCAACCAAAACACAAGTATTGCTTCACAGTGTGTTACAAGAGCGGAGGTGGTAGTTCCGCGGACGAACTATAGTTCTACCACCTATCCAATTCACTAGCATAATATCGTTCCAGCTTCTCAGCGCTTCTCTTCTCGCCTTCAACCTAATTATAGAACAGCAACAAAAACTGACCCATTTGAACAAAGTAGACGAGTCAAACCCAGTGTACGTCACCCAACCCGCGGCGCGGAGCGTGAAGCGTGAAAACGCTGGGTATAGTTACCCCCATTGTGCGCGGGTAAACTGCGGAACACCAGTTCGGTTTCCTCACTACCTCTACGTTTGGTTCAAGTATTTCACAACGCAACCCAATGTCGGCCACGGGTACATGTTGGAAAGGAATCTTTCTAAAAAGTCCTGTGAAGGTTCGATTTAGTCGAAAATTTTACCGAACTGTATAAATACTCTTTAAATATAGTTATTAATATAAGAAACAAAATGAAACTGTAATGGCTTCTTAAAGAATCTGAAAGTTCGTTGTAAATTCAAAATATATTTTTAAAAGAAAAAATCGAACAATGTTGGTACTCTCGATTTTAATACAGAAAAATATAATTAAAATAATAATGTTTGTGATAATTTTCTAGATTAAAGAAAAATAAACTCAACATACATATACAACCTGAAGCCCGTCCTCTATATTTTTTTTAATCGAAAGGAAAGAAGAAATTAACCACTTACACTGCGTAAAAGAATTGTAATTGAACTGAACAATTATATAAGATTTAAAACTGAAAACTGTCTTGACATAGAACCGAACTTAGAAACTAATTAGACCTAATTAGAAACATTCTAATTAGGTCTAAATAGTCATTTCAGTTTTATGTCGAGACCATTTATGTTATGTACATACGCTCATAGATTTAATGCAACACAGAACTATACGATCATGGTTAAAGTCAGTGACACATGTAAGAATTGATAAAGAGGATTATTTTCTACTATTAATGTTCCTTACTTTATATTGTATAAAATTCATTTAAGTAATGCACAATTACGTCATGCAGTGACATACACCCTAGATGTAACAAAACTGAAGTTCTGTCTGAGGTGATATATAGACGCGTCACTACTCCTGAGGACTAAGATGGTTGACTCCAACCGCCTACCGAAACACAAAAACTGTTTCACGGCGGATTATGAGGACGGCGGTGGTACTTCTCCGGATGAACTATAGTTCTATCACCTCTCTAATTTCCTTATATTACTTGTCTGAGAGTTTACAAGCACGGTTTTAAGGATGTACAAAGTCATCAATCCGTAATTGACCAGTATAGTGAACTATGGCTTAACCCATTTCATTCTACGTGGTTTGATGATGACGATGATTTTTTTTTCTGTTTGTAAAGTAGCAAACGAGCATGCGGGCCATTAGATATTAAGTGGCCACCGCAGCCCATGCACACCCATATCCAACCTCAAACAAAATCGAAGTTCCGTATGAGGCTGTATATGGATGCGTCACTACTCCTGAGGACTAAGATGGTAGCCTCGCTATATGTGTGCCTGGCAACCGCACCTCTCCAACCGAAACACAACAACTGCTTTACGGTGGATTATAAGGGCGGCGGAGGTAATTCCTACACCTACACCTATTAATAATGACAATTCGGTGTAAGTGAACCATTATGTGAACCCGATGTTACGTATATGTATGGAGACACCCTAACCTGGCATATCGTTTACGATATCGGCGCCACTGAGCTTCCAAGTCCAGCGTTAGCAATACACAAATATCTAATTACCAGCTAGTATTAGAACCCTAATGTAATGTAATATTAGGCTACTTTAGCTGGAGCCGTGTTTGATTACTGAGTCAGTGTACTGTACTTTGGCATGAGTTTAGATACAATATGTCTGTACACAACTATATGCGAGCTCACCAGGATGGCAACATGTATGTATTTCTTAGTATTTTTCTTGGCTTATTAATACTTAATAATTTATTTACTGGATAATCAGTCGGCTTGCTTACTTCAAATCTTTAAAACCACAGTGAATATAATTTTACTAATAGTCTAATAGAACTACCAAGAGAAATATATCGTTCTAGGTGGTAGAACAATCGTTCGTCTAGGGAAGTACCACCGCCCTCATAATCCGCCGTAAAGCAGTTGTTGTGTTTCGGTTGGAGAGGTGCGGTTGCCAGCACACATATAGCGAAGCGACCATCTCAGTCCTCAGGAGTAGTGACGCATCCATATACAACCTCAAACGGAACTTCGGTTTTGTTTGAGGTTG
>DWKL01003233.1:0-11723 GCA_018249415.1 Phareas burnsi | reverse complement strand
AACTTATAAATCTGACTACTACTGAAATAATGTTTTGACTCTCCGTTTTATCATTCTTTGAAACTGCATAATATTTTTAAATGTAAAGAAATGAAGGGGGTAGAGGATATCATTTCAGTAAAATAACTATTCCTTAGGTCATTCATAGAGTATAATTTCAGTAAATATGTTACAAATGTATGGTTAGCTTGTTGATATTTTAGGGTATGACGTGATATGGCAAAAAATAAATGCTGTTTAGGTGTGTCGTAGATATTTTTATTTCAAAAGAACACTTGTTTTGATTATGCGATATCGGCTCTCTGCGCCGTTAGTCTTAGATCTTCAAAAACGGAACAAAATTGTAACTAGGATCTTTTTTGTATATTCAACGCGGCATGAATAATCAAAAGATACTTAGAATTGAAAACAGATTTAAAAAGAGTTGCTTCTCGTACAGTTCGGTAAACTGTTGTCACAAAGCTCGCAGCGGCGTGTTAGCTTTGGGAGTTATGTGAGCGGCTGGCGCGAGGCGCCATCCTCGATACACACGATGACGTTATTAATGCGAGCACATTTTCTACTTTGTATTTTAGCAATCTTCATGTCGCTTGTATCAAAGATTGGACATCACCACCGCTATTTTATTTTATGACGCTGTTGCCTCAGAGCAGTGAGCTGAGCAGGAATTCCAGTTTCAAGCGAGCGCCGCCGCGGCGGCCCGGGGCGGTGGAGTCGAATGTACTTGCGCGTCAAACTTCGAAGGTATGTTAAAATTCAGTATTTGCGCCATAACACATCGGCCGGAGCCCCCTCTGGCATTCTCACCGAACTTACCGACATGTGCTTGGAGACTGATTTTATTACCATTCATATAAATATATAAACAGCTTGGTCATTTTGTCCCCTGGGAAACCCAGCTGACATCTCTAGGATAGAATTAAATAGGATAACTTTTACAATATTGGTGTATATTTTCTACTAAAAAAAATGAATTGCTTAATTTGGGATAGTTTAGTTCCAACTTCAATTATTATTCTAACCTCTTACAATAGTTACCGTATGTTACTGTACCGTATGTAAAAAATTACATTACTTTGACCAACGACACCTATTTGACTACGCTTCTTTTTTAGATCCATCAGTCGGGGACATCCTGCGGTATGTCGCCCTAGACGTAGTCACCACTTGAGGGCCTTATAAGTAGAGATCACATTTAATAGATGGTAGAACAATCGACCGTCTGGGGAAGTACCACCGCGCCCTCACAATCCGCCGTAAAGCAGTTGTAGTGTTTCGGTCGGAGAGGTGCGGTTGCCAGCACACATATAGCGAGGCGACCACCATAGTCCTCAGGAGTAGTGACGCATCCATATACAACCTCAAACGGAACTTCGGTTTTGTTTAAGGTTGGATGTGGGTGTCGATGGGCTGTGTTGACCACTTAACATCAGGTGGTCTGCATGCTCGTTTGCTACTTTACACGCATAAAAAAAAAACAAATTTCGAAATAATTTGATACATTTTTCATAAGCATAAAATAGATAAAACCCAAGCTTTGAAGTAAATGTACGCAAATAATCTGAATGTTAAAGCGTTTCCTTGAAAGATTTAATCTTCAACGTCAACATTTGGTGTGAGGCTACGCCATGAACTTGGCGTTGGATTCGAAATCCCTGAGATAATAGAACTGAGTTATCGCGGTATCTTATCGGCGCAGCGGCCCGATACCTGGCGCACGCTGCCGACTCATGTATCCGCCGCAGATAAATATAGTTTGCATACCAATGTATATTTTTTACAATAGAAAAAAAACATGGAGATCATCTGGTGGTAAATGATCACTACCGCCTGTGTATGATCACTATCTGTTACTAATACCAAAAAGGATTTAAGTCCTGCCCGGGCTTGGCTCCAGATGCGTTGCTATGCATGGGAATTAAGTTGCACGTCTCGAATAAGTGTCTCTCTTATACGTCACCTCTCAAACCAGAACATTTTAAAGCGAAATGTTTTGTGTGATGTACATTATAATGTGTGTATGTATATACTTTAATGTATATAACTTGCCGAACTTTTTTTTGATCTTTTTATTTTTATCTATGACTCAAGAATGTGTTAATAAGATACGGAAACACGAAATTTAAATATTTAAAGCACGTGACGACCGTGATCCACGCTACGGTCTAAGATTATCGAATATATTAAAGTTAATCAATATTACCCTGATACACTAATCCGGTTCATTTATTGTTGTTAGATTATCGGTAGTATAACTCGGCCTTTTATTTAAAACAATCGGTGATATTTTATTGAGCGACTCGCAATTAGGCCACGCTCAATACACGATACTAACAGGAGAGTGAACAGCCCGATCCAACCCGGCGACCAGTGCCCCCGCTGGCCGCGCTCAGTGTCCGCTGATAGTCTCCGCGACGCTACACCACGGTGTTGAAACAGGAATCAATGAGGATGCCGGGGCGCCCCGGGCGACTGAATACTGTATTTAATTTTTGCATCTACTCTCAAAATGTATGAAATCCCATTTAGATAGTTAAAGGTGATGACACTATTTTATACTTAAATAGATTTTTTTTATACTTATTTGTTTTTTCTAAAAGAAATCACAGTTTGTCAAATTTTACATATAATAATACGGTTACATGGTCCACTCTCGCGTGTGGATATTGTGACTGTAACTGTTAGAGATACCAATCAACAAATCGTATGCGGCCACATCGAATCCAATGTAACCCTCGTCTATCGCTATAGAATTTATCACATCAACTGCAGTTCTCATCTTATCTCCAAGTCGTTATCCAGCAAACATGCCCCTGTGCGTTCTCCGGGTGGGACAACACGACACCTGCCTCCGTGTGTGTGAACCCTCCACGCGGGTCTCGCGCACACACTGCAATAGTGTCGCCGCTTGTTTAAACGCAAATAACAGTAACGAATCGCTCGGGCGGAGCGGGACCGCGACACGCGGGCCGGTCGCGAGCGACATGGTGTATAATAACAATTAATTTGAAGCAAAATTAAATTTTGTTCCGCACGATACATCGTACTACTGGTAGTCGAATTTAATTTGTGGGGAATTGAGAACCCATTTAATTAAGGATTAAATGTCTTTTAAAATAAATCCCCACACTATAGTACGATTAGTATTGTGTATTATAAAAATAACGGCTAAATTCAAAAGCTAGTGCATAATTCGTAACGTTGTTATGTGTTTCTATATTAGACTACCGCGGCACAAGTTTCATTAGATGTAGTTAGTGAAACATAAAACACCCAACCGTCACGGCCCGTCCCGGACGAATAGCATGCTCCGTCCACTCGAATTTGTTACTCGCGACAATAGAGCTATCAGTCACAAGCAGAGATTAGTTGCAATAGTTACGGTGGCCACTCACCCGCTACCGGCGACAGCTTCCGCATCACGCACCACCGCGACTTCCACTGCAAACAACGAACGTACAGTTAGTCGAAATATAGTGAGTTGTTTTAAGTACTGCAACTCGCGGTTCCACAGCCCACCTCAAACAGATGCGAGTCCCACTTGAATGTGTTCCGGCCACTGCGCTGCGGAGGACTCGGACGCCAATGATGCCCGCGTCCAATGTATGTTTCACAGTAAAAATATGTTGCAGTATTGATGGAAGAAGTCTTATACATACAATTATTGCTATTTGTTGAAGTTTTATTGTATTGTTTATTCTTACGGTTGCAATAACAATTTCATTTTTAAAAGTAATCTTTTCTTACCTAAATTTTAATTTAAATGTTAGTTATTAAATATATGTATGTATTAACAACCCATTGCTAGATATGAGTAGTTCTCCACAATTGCAAACCATTCAATGATATTCCGTCAATATACTCAGAATATTTTAGAGGAGCAGGAAGCTCACCTTCTTCCCATCGCGGAACTTGACGGTGCCCTCGATGATAGTGTTGTCGTCGGCCATGGCGCGCCGCTGACGTCACTGCTGCGTCGCCCACATCGCCCGGTCAAACGTCACTCGCCATTCGACACTGCACCGGCACCGTTATGTTCAGTCACATTTTAAACCCACGTACTACTGCAACACAGAGAAAAAGTGCCGTTTTAAAAATCTGTCTCCATTATCCGATGTTCTCGACGTTGAAATGATATGTTAATGATATTAACCTTTCAGGAACATGTTAAGTATATGATGTTTATAATATTAATGTTCAAAGAATAATATGCTTACAATTTCACTATTTAATCGGTTTTTTAACTCGACCTTCGGTCCCAACTGCTATTCCCGTGTACTGTGGACACACGAACGCTCGTCTAGTGAGTCGTAGCGGGAATTGTGTATCAGTGGATAGCTTGCGACCATTAATTTGCTAGTAATGTGTAAGCTGGTGTCGAGCATTTGCGAGATTATGGGATCGGCGCGGCCGCACTGGCGCGCGGGCCCGATGGCGAACTGATGGATCGTGTAATTGACGACATCGGAAGGCACGGCGCTGGCAATATGCCTACAGAATTAACACCGATGCAACGGGAATAAATTGGAGCCATCAGTGCGGTTGCTGCGATTTAAGCTAAATCGATATCCCGGCGTTGCACTCTGGCGGGCGTCGGCTGGCGCTAATGCCCGCGAAATCCCTTAATCACCCTCGTTCGAAGCAAGTGTCGAAACGTTTGATTCGACAAGTCATCTGTTGCACATCTGATTAAATGTGATTTTTCAATTAAAATGTTGAATCACGAAAACTGACTGGGGTTCGACGACTGAAACGACCATACAGCGAGGGAAAGTAAATAGGTTTTGAGAATGAAATCCTTTGAAATAGTTTTATCTTGTTGGAGATTTCCTTAACTAATGTTCAGCTTCATGAACGAAAATATTATAGACACAACGTCATCAATTTCAAATAAAATAATTGCCGGTTGCCACGTCGAATTCGAGTAAACCCAACAGAATGTATTACATATTTAGTTTGTTCACAGCTGTAGTTTACAAAATAATTAATAAAACTTTCCATTCTGGTTATGCAAATACTACTTCGTCATTAATTTTAGATTAAATTAATAATGATAAAACAAATAATCCTGTCCTTGTAATTGCAAATGTTCGATATCAGTTGAATTATTTCTTTTAAATACAGAATGATCACGACGTTCACTGATAAGTGGCTATCTGACTACCAAGTGTCAATGGGAAATAATCCTATGTTTGGCTAACAACGTACGCCACCAAGCCAATCGTAACAATTTAGCTCTCGAGTTAGGAACGTCTAGCTTAGTCCACGCAACGCCACTGTCTTTTAATAACGAAAGCAATTGTTTTTGTCTTTTACATGTTTTTACCTAATGCATTGATGATACTCCTAGCTATTGATGTAATATATATAATATTATAACTTCATGTAACATTTACATTATTTTTGCGTGCACTTGTATTAGCATGCAGCCTATCTGATGCTCGGTGGCCACAACCACTCGTGGACACTGCAACCGAGCCCGCACTGAACATGATTTCTATCTAAAGTCGATCACGTCGTGCCACGCGCGTCTCTATTCCTGAGGGATGACATGGAGTTCTTTGATAAAACGAATCTCCGCTACCACCTTTCAAATCATAACACAGCAGCATTACACTACTCCTACAGGGCGGTGGTGACGGTGGTGGTGGAAGTTGTATCATTCCGAATTTTAGTTATGACTACTGCATTTAAAACGCATTACAATGTTGAGTTTTAAGGCCAGGTTTACACATAGATTTAAGTCTATGAGTTTACAAATGCATTTAAAGTCCAGTTTTTTTTTCGAGAAAAATAAGTAGTTTACTTGATGAACCGCCCCCCTCCCCCTGTCACGAGGTGCTCCAGTTTGTTTATATATAAAGTTTGCGACACAGAAAAGTTATTCTCAGTTTTATTTTAAGATTTCAAAAGTACTAAGAAATAGGACAGAATGTTGATAAAATTTATCTAATTTTATCATATGTAACATTATTATATCTCGTGATTGAAATATAAAAAAGAAAAACGAGTCGAGGCAGTTCCGCCGTGGCAGCTTTAAAATTGAGGGGTCAATCAAAGATAATAGAATCCGTTTATAGAATCACCAATTATTGATATATCAATGATTGATTTAATTACCAAATGTATCTTAATCACGATTAAAGCTTCTTAATCACGATAGCATGTTTTTGATAAGGAATTGTCCATACGACTAGATACATTTAGACACGTGAGTATTCCGTCCGCCGCGCAGCAAGGGCCGGAAGGGCGCGGCACCGAAGTAAAATAAAACACCAAAGTAAAGGAAAGCACCAAAGTTCTTCAAAACACATTCATCATTAAACCGCAGAACAGCCATGTTTATGTTAATGAAAATAATCGTGTTTGGAGAAGGAGCGCTGGCCTTGATCGGAACCACTCTATCTCGAAACAATAGCAATGATAGACTTTCCACATGATGAGATATATCCACGTAATCCTACCAGGTACCCGCAGAATATAATAATCTAGACATGGATTTTACTAAATAAAATAATTCATAATGATTAATTACATTATTTCTATTATGATTTGACAAGTGTTTGAACGTACGCTGATAGCAAAAACAATACTTTTAATAGCAGTAAACCTTGTCATGATACAGATAAGGATTACCTTCCTCCGGCCTTCCAGCCGTCGCGTGAAATCTCTCGACCGTCTCCGGGCGCGTGATCGCCACATTAGCAGCATTAGTGATGATCTCTAGCCGTTGGTCAGTCTGTCTGACAATTTACTATAGTTTTATCAAGAATACCATTGGTAAGAAACAGGCAATTGAAATAGCAAGCAACAAGGTCGCACAGATAGGTCCGACACGCATATCTCCCTGACTTCACTTCTCGTCGAGTCTGTCAGAACATAATTTATGCAAAGTTGTCGCTCGATGAATATCGTTTATAAGCGCGATTTCGCCGATTTTTTACTTCCTCCAAAATATTCCGGATAACACATTCGCTCGATCCAATTACAATTCATACACAACATGAATCATAACTCAGTTTGCGCATCGTCGAAGCGTCGCGGTGCGCTCGAGACTTCCGCAATGAATAAACAAAGCGCTCTCATCGCTTTATTGTCCCTTCTTGTTCGACAGCTCTACGTTACAGGATTACTCTCACACTACACACAACTCATTTAAAGCCGCAACTCAAGTCGGTTCAGTAATAAATCGGGCCCTCGATGTTGTATGTTCCCTTTTGAGCAAACCCATAAGAAAAGTTTAAGCTTTTAACATAAAATTCTGTAGTTCATCGAAATCAGATGTCAAGCAGAAAATATAAATTAAGTGTGATAATGTGAGGCGACGCATATTATGTACGATGTATTGTAAGGTGTGGCATCGGACGTTGGAGCGGGTTTTTTTTTCATTGAAAGTATAGAGACATAGGAATTTTATTTAAAACTAGATGACCCGGTGAAGTTCGTACCACCTTAAAATTGATTGTGACTCTTCATAAGCGATTATCAATCTTAATCAACCTTTGAACTCTATTTCGTTGAGATCGGTAACATGGCCGGTCGTGTGCGGTTTATTAAAAGAAAGTATGTTTATTAAAAGAAAGAGATTCGAATGAATTCAAAGTCTTTTATTTACATGAAAGATTATTTATCTTTCATTTAATGCGAGACTCCCTGGCTTGCCACCCAAACCACGTTGCTCATCGCGCACTCGACTGATACGTCGTGATTGTGTGACACAGCGCCAAATACAACACTTTATTCGACGTCAACGAACACATGTCACGAAAAAAGGATTTTCAACGTAATTTCAAATTGGTTGAGCCGTTTTCGAGTTTATCCGAGACTAACAAACGGCAATTGATTATATATATATATATAGAAGAAGGAGAAGAAAATGATGATGACTGTGGATGTTTTAATTAATAAAATAATCGAGCTGACGTATACCGATATTTTTGAACTACGTTTAATTGACGAACATGCCGAGGGCGATAATGTAAAGGTACCAATTTATACAAGCAAGCACGTACTCAGTAACGAATCATCATTTACGCTATGACCAAATTATTCACAGATCGATATTTTGTGTATAAGTTAGTTCGAACCCGGTCATCGAGAGCACAACTCATTTATATATAAGAACACAGTTTGACGTAGAATATAATTATTTTATAGTTTAGTGCAAAGTACTTTATTTAGTCTTAGAAACAAATATTATCAATCTGTACACAAATATTGGTATCCTAAAAACTTTGTATAATTTAGTGAAGCAGTAGGTACTAGATGGTCAGCGCCATAGACACTGTAAATTTACTAAATTTATTGCAGACTGGAAGTTTCTTGTTTCTTGCAAATACATGGTAGCGCGTTGGCGAGTAGGCTTAAAGGAAGGATTAATGTGTCCTCCCCCCCCCTTTAACCGCACATACGTGCTTCCCCCTCACTCGGCCGCGGGCCGACGAGGGCTCGCGACATATTTTAAAATCGCGCTACTTTACCTCGCGAGAGCGCGCTTTCACTAACCGGCTGCGGAGGAAAATCTTTTTCATACGGACTCAATTCACTCTTACACCGCGTAAGGTACAGTTAAAAATTAGAATTTTGAATTACGGCGTTTTAATATCCCATATGAGTGTTTATGTTCAGTACGTCATAAGACTTTAACACACTATGCATCTGTTTTATAGGAAAGTATAATAATTAACCCATCTACATACTGTTACGTCTTTAAAAATCATAATAGGTAACTGACAAATAAACAAAATCGTTCTCAATATAATAAAAATATCGCAACATGTTGACTATATGACTATATCATATATCATACTATGCTACATCTATACATATATACTACATATAGTCAATGCAATTGGATAACAATCGATTGTGTAATGCAACACAGATCCCGAGGGTGTGTTAAAAGCTTGAATGGACTGCAGCTTGCGTCGGGGAATTGCAGTGGCGCGGGGACACGCGATACAGGTTGCCCATAAATAAGCCTGGAACACCGCCTATTAGAGAGAGAACGAGCTGTTTAAACATTTCCACACCTGCGGAGAGTGTAGCAGCTATGCTAGCAGCTAGACATTGAAACGTCGCCGATCCGCCAGTCGCCCGGATTAACTAAATCCTCCCGTAAACCGCTCAGCCGGTAGCCATCGCTCGACGTCCACCGAAATGCACTTTGTCGTTGCACAATAGGGTTTCAATTAACAAAACGGCGGCGCCGGCGGCCGCTGGGCGCCCTGCACGGGACTCAATTACCCGGCATCTTGTTGCGCGTACAAAGGATATTGTTTTCACAGCTCGCCGGATCACTTTTCAAGGCTCCACGGATGAAAACACTTAATAACGTGAGGAAGCTAAACCCTTTAACGGCCACGGCTCTACGCGATTGTTGTAGCACGATCTCAATCTATTTATCGGTGCGATAAGCCTTATAGGGAAAGTTTGCCTTTCATAATAGGTCTTAATTATATTTAATTTTCATAATCAAAATATTTTTATTAAATCGTTTATTTACTAAATTACTTTCACACAATCTCTTCAAAACATAATTCGTTTCACAGGTGTTTTGTTTTGTGGTGAAAAATATCTGTAAGAAACTTCATTACACATTTTTACTATAAAAATACCCAATTTACAATTTCATTTCGTGAAAAACTAATGTGAATAAATTTTGAAGTATTTCAGATCACACGTTTAGGTTATAACTTATGTAATACTTTTGTAATATTTGATAATACTTTTTTTATAGAACGTTTGTTTAATGACGAGTTTAAACTTTTTTAGGCAAAATTTGTAGTGTCATCTGATTATTATATTCCTGTAACAGTAACTTGACTTACGTTTCAAATTAAGTAAAGTTTTTATTAGTAGTATTCTCTTTTTATTCGCCGTCAAACGTTATAATAACATGCCAACTGCCGTCGGTCCAGCGCCGAGCCCCGGGACCCGAGCCCCGAGACCCGAGCCCCGCGCGGCTGTCGGGTGTCCGTTCCGTTTTTCTCGAGGCATGTCGCCCGTCGACAACTTAAATCCCGAGCCTGACATCTGTAGAGATTCCTTGCTCGTAATCCAAGTAACTTGCGGTATGTCCTCAGCAGCCCATTACTGATTCTCTTTTGCCACTGCGCCCAAATACAACGTTAGCATGTCCAGTTAACTGTAGCCTGAATAAAGTATTCCGGTATATTTATAAACGGAATGTACGCTACGAAACAGTGTGCCACTAATATTTGATTGTATTTGCCGGTCGCAAACGATTCATAAAGATGTATGTATTATTTTGAACTCCATGATCTTATTTTCTTTGGCATAGTTACAGTTCTATGATTTAATAATGCTACATGTAAAGCTGGGCGCAGCGGCGCAAAGTACAAGAAGCGAGGGAGTTACCGAGGTAGTTCCACGCAGCTTCGCCGAGCCCCTGAGCTCGTTTATAAACAAAGTGGGCTAAGTCAATATCGGGTACTTGCGCGTGGAACAGCGAACAACAACAGAAAAGTATAATAACGAGAAAAAATTCCCAACGAATTTCCTTTTGTACAATTTGTGTTCTCATTTTCGTTTCGTCGTCGCTACACTCTCCAGACCGTTACATAAAAAATACAGCGGGACGATGCTTTGAAGTTTATTTTGCTAATCTCCTTTTGACTTTATCCAACACGTTGTTAGCGGAGGTTAAAGCGAACTAAAGTGACGAAACGCTAATATTTCGTCTGAACGCCTTTGTGCATACAAACTTGGACAAAAATTACAATATTACCATACGATTAATTAAATCCAATTAATGTTTCAAAATTTGGTTTAAGCAAAGATCTGATGCACATCAGCACGCGATCTCACTAACTTAGTCTCTCTATCGACTTCAAAAAGAACTTTAGTCATATTTAAAGTTACTTAATTAAAACAAGTTCAATTAACATACGTAGAGCGGCACGGCAGTTGCACGCCAATTTTATTTGATAGTAAAATTCATGGCAGTGATTTAATATTTTTAATATGTTAAATGACGTGGCTATTCTACTTTTAACGAATTATGTGAATTTATAAATTTATTCTGTGGCAGTGCTGCTGCAGGCATATAGTTATACAATTAATGTAGAAACCCAATTTTGGATTGAGAAAAAATTATATTGTGGACAACACTTAACGGTGTTTTTATCAATTTACTATCAAGGGACAACAAGTATCATTTTCTGGTTCCATACTCAGGTCGGAGCGCGTCCGCCCGTGGTCGCGGCGGGACTCCGGCTTATCAGTGGTTCGTTAAACAAATTGAATTGGGTGTATCTGCGGTAGGGTGGTCTCTGTTGGATTAGGAACTAGCATTATTTTACGTTAGACCTACATTTCTAGGTAAACTTCTTTAGAGTTCGGTACAAATAAATAGAATTAAAGTGCTTCTTATGCTTAGCGCGTTAACTAAACAATTCAAGTAACAAACTTAATGATCTGTTTGTACAAACTCAACCAATTCTCATCGCTGATTTCATTTTCACGTAAATATTGAGTACACCATAGGGAGTGATATTTACTTTTTACTCCAAAAATCTACTACAACATATTTTAGTAAGGTGCCATTCGATGTAAAACTTACATCTGTACTCGGCGACATCCGCGATCCGCAAGTGGAAGCGCGCACTAGGTAACAACTGCCTGAAAACTTCCGTTATGTTTTAAACACGCTAGAACCACTCCCGGTGGGACAGTGGCCACACTACCGCTGCACCTATTTC